>OY720455.1:48113764-48291264 GCA_963082715.1 Harpalus rubripes
AAGAAAGATACTACATCATACAATTTTCTAACATTCTAATCTCAATTTCCATGTATTGTGCATCTTGTAACATTCAACTAATATAATAAATTATAATATAAATTTAAATATGATAAAATGGTTTACAGAAATCACACATACTCGTATTATGAAAAAATTATATTTTCTGCCACAGTACCTTCGCTGGTATTTTGACTTTTTTGATTGTCACATGACATATATATATATATATATATATATATATATATATATATATATATATATATATATATATATATATATATATATATCATTTTAAATATTTACTTTATTCATTTCAATATACTATGATGTATAATATTCATGCACAATAACAACTCAAAATAAAATTGTAAATTGTATCACTTTCTCGAAATGTCAAAAGTGATTCGGTAACCAAAAATGTCAATGTAGCCGTTAGAGGCGTTGACGCTCAAAATGTGCACAGCGCCTATAATAAGTAATATGATCTATTAGCATTAGCCCCTATTTTTCTAACATTCTACAGCTGTATACTGCAAAGTTCACCCATCCAATTTTAAACATCTCTCTTGTCTTCTTCAATCAATTTTCTTACAATACAAAATACGATGGGCTTCATTTACGAGTATAATATCTCGCGTAATGAGTCGGTGCCGTCTTTATGATTTTGGCATCTGTGCAGATGCAAAGAACATCATCTTCACTTCTCATTCAAATTGACTTGGTTTAATTAGTGGCCTCTGCGTGTTTGGGCGCCATGGCAACAGCCAACTGTAAACAGATCGTGATCGAGAGCTTCAAATGAGGTTTTAACGAATTGCTGTGTAGCCGCGCGGATGCTTCATTTCGACCAGGTTTTTCCATCAATAACCACTCTTATTGCTCCTATTACTCCTTTCACAATAAAACACATGATGAAATGTAATTTAAAACCAATTGATTTTTACTCTATTTGCACTTTTTATAATGTTTTGTTCAGGAGAGTTAAATTATATATCATTTTATATTTTTTTTTTTGTAAATAAATATATCATCGCACTTTTTACACATTGCTAGGTGTGGCAAACTGCTGATACGCAGATTTCAGTTATTGACAATGTATTTTTGTATCGTATAAGAGGTTTAATGGTTTCATGTATTTTTGTAGTGTATAATAATTCCTAAATTACATGATTGTTTATTGCTGGGTAAAGCAATCTACATATTTTCGTAATTTCAGAATCGATGATATATATTCACCTCCTGCTGCTAATAGGTAAGGGAGGTTGTTTTTAGTCAAAAAATTAGATAATGAGTTCAAGGTCCATACGAGGCCAGACTCATATTAGTTGGGCTGGTTTACATTTTCAACAAATTTTAAAATCTACACAAATGGTTAGAAAATTCTTCAAAATTATTTCGGCTACTTTAAAGGTGGATTTATGCAGCCTACTGTTTATTTTACTTTTTATTTTACTTTATAAAAGTTAAATGTGTGTTAATATATGTACTGCTTTATGTGCACACCTTTAATTTTACTTTAAGACCTTAAGTTGGCCAACTTTCAACTTACGACCGTTAAAGAAAAGAATATCACAACAGCGCATGAGCTCCACTTCACAAACGTCAGCGTATAGTGTATTTGTTTTTGTGTGTAGGTTTTAGGTTATGCAAACTAAAAATCAGGACGAACAAGATTGTATATTATATGAATTAATTCAAAATATTCCCACTTATATGATAAAACAGATATTCTATTCACGGATAAAGTGGCCAAAATGAATGTTTGGAAAAGTATACAATCTATATTAAATGAAACTGGTTAGTATATTTACTTACTATGTAATAATATTTTTGTATATACAAATTATTACATTCTTGCCCATTTTAACAGGATATAGAAAAATCACATCTGCGCATGTGTATTGAATGCTTTAAAGTAGCTGCAAAAGGTACCAAACTTAAAGTAAAAGTAAAACCGAAAACAAAAAGTAAAATAAAAAGAAGACTGCATAAATCCACCTTAAATATAGACTTAAAACTTTAAAATAACTGTGGGCCGAATGACTGGTGATAATAGTTCGACCGGTATTTTAAGGGTCATCTTCTAGTCTAGATTTAGCTTCTATCGAAACCCTGTACTTTTGGCACAATGAAAAGCAACCTCGTAAAAATTCCGTACGTACAGTAAAATCTATCTTCCAAGATATAACATGGGACAATACTCACAGGAAAATGTGCAGGACTTAGGGATCTAATGCCTAATAGAATTAAAGCTGGTATTACTAATAAAGGCAATGTAACGCAATATTAAACGGCGGAATTGAAATAACAAATTCAGTTTTTATAAGTTTAAAATCTATATCGTCAGGGCCGGAAGTATGGTATTTGGCGCCCTTCCGCAGCCTATAAAATGCCCCCCCCCCTATATATAAATATTTAAAAAATCTCACGATTCGTATTTCGAATAATTTTATTATAAAGAAAATATTACTGAATTCTTTAAATATTAACAGTCTATTTTACAGAAATGATACATATAAAGGAGGCCCGTTTCGACCCTCGCTATTGGGATCTTCGTTATTATAAGAGATAAAGTCGGTAAAATTAGGTCAAAGTTGCCTTGTTAGTGTACCAGTTGTATTTAACCCAAAAAATGCAAGTTACCAGATAAATACAAAAATTTAGATACATGCATTGAGTAATTCCGAGAGATATGGCTTACCGGGTGAGATGACTCTTTCGCCAAAATCCAAATAATAGTATAACGAAACGATGTGTTTAGATTTTTGCAAAGGAGTCATCTCACCCGGTAAGCCATCCTCCCGGATTTTTTAAATTTTTGCATGTAACTCCTGAATATTACATAATATGGAATTTTGGTTTGCTCTTCATTAGGAAACTTTTTCATACATTTTCGAACGATGATGATCATGCTTATGATTTATTGCATATAGAAACAAAATCGATCCGTACGAATTTATGAGGGCTCACTATCGCCAAGATTTATTTATAATATGTATATGTATCTATATTTATTGCCAGTTTAAAGTTAATATTTAGAATTCTAACTTAGTTTTATTTTTTAATGCAAATACTCCACCATGTTGCTTGAAAGAAAGAAGATATACACACGAAAACAAGACAATAAAAAATTGAAAGTAACGCTGTGTTTGGGCATTTCAAAGTTTAAAACTGAGTTTGGGCATCTAAAATTTCAAAAGCGAAAGGCATACTTAACATTTCATTTGATTTTAATGAAGGTATTTTAAAAGTATCTATTAGCTATATATTTGAAGAATTACGCGTAATTTTCTTGATAAATCTATCGGCCTAATTCTCTAAGCAATATTGTTAAAATTAACAACCATTTTCAGTTGTTAATTTCAATGTCAGTTGCTAAGTTCAAAATCCCAATTCACTATTACATCAAGTTGCTAAAATTTAACAACTAGTCGTTACGTCGAGTTGTTAATCTAGCAACTGCATTTCTCTCGTTGCTAGTATTGAACAATCGTTGTTAAATGGTTTTTCCTGAAAATTTTACTAGAAATAGAGGGACGACAGCAAAAGTAAACTATTTATAAACTAATATATACTTACATGCCCAATAATTATATACATTTTTAAACAAGATTGCAAAGAAATTTGCGAGATGTTAGTAATCCATTTACATATTTACAGAGATATTCAAACTGAGCAAGTGTCGTTTAATTCGTGAATTGGATGGTCTCATGCTTGAAGCATACTGAGTCAGTATATGCCCGCATGTCTCAAGATGAAGGGTTTAAATTTATTCCAAACTTAGTATTGAACAAATTTTCATATTCTCTCCCGAAAAGATCTAAATTCAATTTTTTGAAATTTATTTTCATTTACCTTACACATTTAAATTTAAACAGCCATTTCAGCATTGTCAAATGTCTATTATTTTTACTGCTAAAACTTCTAGACGATGGTCATGCGGCATTCCCGATGATAAGATTCTTGAAATTTCGAAATCGGTCGCATCGAATGAATAAACATATACTAAACTGGAAAACTTCATCAGATTCTCCTAACAATTAAGCCTAGCTATGGGTCTTATAAAGAGATTACAGGGCAAAATTTCAATTTTTCAAGTCAACCAACCATTTACAAAATTTCCAACTAGCAGTTATCGAACTGAAATGCAAAAGTAGCTTTGTTATTGAATTATTCCAAAATGTTCATGAAATCTACCATTAGAGAATATTGTTCCGCGGAACATCTTGCACCCCAAATTTTCTTATCACTCATTATTAAAAACTCAAACGTCAAACGAATCAAAATCTATCACTTTAGGTTGTGAATAGAGTAGAAATATGTACAAATATTGAGAATCGACATGCCTTTTAACTCACTTGTTCATAACTTCACTGCTATATGTAACAACGATTGTTCAGAACGACCGTTTTTAACAATGTCGTTAATTATGTATTTACTGCATACCAATTGAATGTCAGTTGTTACAAGAGTTGCTAAAAATCGTTGTTAACTCTCAGTTGTTACCTAACGACTATGTTAACAACTATCTTAGAGAATTAGGCCGTATAGCTATTTTTTTTAAAATTTCGGCACCATCTACCTGTTGGCGCCCTTCTGCCACGCTTACCGCCTAGCGCCGGCCTGTATATCGTCGTTTAAGTTTCAGCACCAGCTATCTCATTTTTTGGCCAAACGATTTGTCAATTTTTTATTATTGAAAATTTCGCGAAAAAATGATATACAGGTGTTTCCTTTAAAACAACCAGCGCTTTTTTGGGCGAACTAACAACTTTAGAGAAAATGTTTCATACCAAAAATGATCAAGAATAAGGGGATAATGTATTAATAGTGTAATGTGCAGTGCTCGCCGTCGCCGCCACTGTTACCGCCTCTGTCCCCGTCGGTGTCGCCGCCGCTGTCGCAGGGACGAGCGAGTGTCTATTGTTAGCGATGACGCAGCACGCAGCAGACGTGTCGGAACCTGCTTAATTACGCGATTGATGTAACCTATTGTGTTTTATCTAGAAGTCTTCTAGTGAGTTCTGGAATACGGATGCCGAGGTATATAAGCACTATTAGCGAAGGCATTGGACAGTCTGATATAAATAAGCGTTGCGTGTTAAATAGTTGGTGATATAAACAGAAAGTAGACAAGTGGTGAATATAAATAAATACAGTTGTATAAATAAATAAGTGATCTATATATTGTTTAAATAAATAATCTTAGCGTTTAAGTGTTTTATAATATTCTTAGTCTTAATTAGTGTTTAATATTTGTTTAATTGTAGTGTTCGTTATATTTATCATCTTTTAATCATATTTAATATCTATTTATCGTTATAATAAACTTTTATATTAATTAATAATATTTGTCTTATATTTACACTTCACCCAAATAAATAAAAACGTTACAATAGTAACAAATCGAAAATTTAACCAGTGGGTCTCAAACGGTAGAACAAAATTATATTTTTTTAAATGGCACCCTATATAATTTTTTAGCCCTTTAAATAGAATATTATTTTCTGATTTCAACGATATTAATATAGCATAGGGTTGTATAAAACATTTTTCTCTGTTAGTTGTTAGTTCGCCCAAAAAAGCGCTGGTTGTTGTATATTGCGATACGAACTTCACATCTACTGATGCCCGGTTTTATACACATCGAATAAACTGCCGAGTTATTACTTTGAAAGTAAATTTAATGGTAAAGTAAATAACTTCATTAATGTATTTAAATTTTACCAGAAACCCGGCAACATCCGGTGTATTGTTGTCCGTAACAATAGTATTATTCAGTTACTATAGTAACGATACTATTTTGCCATAATATTATACTTGAGAGAGTACACGTATATTATATTGAGCATTATAATGACTTTCGAAAGATTTGTTATTGGTTCGCTGCTTTGTTATTTGGGTTTTCAAATCTATTATGCTATGGAGGAATGGGCTAATGAAGGGGAGGACGGTTTGGATATCGAAATTGAGTACGTATTTTTTTTTAACATTGATATTTATTGTTGTTTAACTGAGATGCGCTTTAAAAATACACATATTAATATACTGGTAACAACTAATTTATTTATAAAAGCATATACATAGTATTCGAGTTATTGAGATACGTACAATTGGAGAATTTCTCTGTTGAGTGCTTCATGAACATTTTTTTTGTGACTAAGATTCCTTGACTGGAGATTATGGTAAGGTGAGGAATTACTAGATTTCAGTCAAATTTTATAATTTTATTTCGGCTTCTACTAGTATGACTCCTCGTGGGCCTTCTTCAGGGGGTGCACCATGAGGGGTTGAAACTACTAGAAGCCGAAATAAAATTTGACTGAAATTTAGTAGTTCCACACATTTTCGTATTTTTGCTTTTATAGTAACCAAGGAATCCATGATCTATGAGAGAATTTAAGACCAACTTCAAACAGGGGTTCTCTTTTCCCTTCAAAGAAGCAATATTCTTCTATCGTAGTTGCGTATACGCTCTTAAGTTGTTCTTGAGCTTTTAATAGTACTACGTATACCTGTTCAAACATAAATTCATATTTGCTCTTGTTTATTATGGTGTTTCAAGATATTTGCAAATATACCTCTGTCTTCGTAATGACGCGGTACACCGCAAAACAACATGGTATTTATGATCCTATGCGTCAGAGGAGGATTAGCAAAATTTGGGAAAATGATGTAACGGTACTTTCTCAAAATCCTGCGAATTAATATACCTGCTTTTATTTATAATTTGTGAAAATTTGGTGTAATGTCATATTATTTCATCACTACCGATATCTGAGTACAAAGCAGATTGGCACACCCAGAAATGGGTAATAAGCCGTGATGATATATTTATTTATTTTATTTTCTTTGTTCTGTGTTTCTTAAAATTCAAGTGAAACATTAAATTCCACACAAATATTTCGTGTGCTGGATATCAAATATTTTGTTACGACCCTGTCATGTTACCCATCAAGCCATCCCTGCGTAAGTCGAGGCAGGTACGTTTGCAAATATTTTGAAACAAACTATAACTGACGCTTTCTTGCACTTTCCTTGTGTTTTATCTATGTCTTATTGTTTTCTTCTTCTTCATCATCTTTTTCTTTCGCTTTTCTGCCAAAAAGAGTTGGGTCTTGGTTATTTCTTGAATTTGAATCGAAAAATAAAATCAATTCAACGTAGTGCTAGTTGTCCTCTTTGTCGTGCAACTTGGGTAACGCTACATGAACTAGCACAAGTCAGCGACCAGACAATCCCCAAGGATTTTGAGGATCTCCTGGTCCCTATATTCGTCACAGTGGTTCAAGCACAGGGATAGCGGTGTAGCTGTTTCATATATAGTACCTTCCGGATCCAGGAAAGGGAAAAAAGACATCACTATTCCATTTTCAACAGTGCCTTCCACCATATGAACCAACTCTTTTCTGCTGTCATTCAAATATTTCCATTAAAAAATAAACATTACTTTTGAAATATATATAAAAAAAAATCTGATGTGGCCAGCACATAACCTCTCGCCAGATATTTTACCTGGTTGTACGCATAAAACGAAAAATAATTCTCACATATATTTGCAAAATCTATGGGATATTTTAATATAGGTAAATTATGTACAATACATACATTTTCTTTATATTCAATATCCTGAAATTTTCTTTTTCTACGTTGCTTTTCTTTTTCTTTATATTCATCATTTTTTCGCAAATTCCTTTTATATTCTTTTTTACGAATATTCTTTTGCGTTGTTGCCTTTTTTTGTTTTCATAATCTTCATAATGTACAAATACTTTTGACAGTGGCATACAAATATTTTTGACACTGACATTTATGTGTCAATTACAAACATTTGAATTTCTTGCCTTGTAGTAGTTTGATCTGAGATTTTTTTGCATCAAATTATTTTATATGCATTTCTTTATCTCTAAATCTACAGAAGATATAATAATGAATTTATATTTATCGAATAAAGAATTTACCGTTCTTTAATATAAGTATTTACATAAATTTTCGATAAATAATATTTAGATGATTTTTTTCTTGTAACTACTACTTCCGGTTGTCCAATTATTACCAAAACTTAATCAACTCTTCCCATTATTATTAGATTGAGGAATCCGTAGTTAAAAATGTCTTAAGTCTTATAGCATTTAAGAAATCGTGAATCCAACATCCACACACACATACGGACATCATCGTAAAAATGTTATAATCGGATTCTAGGGACCTTAAAACGTGCTTATTCACTAAAATCTGGATATGCGATTTTTAGCATGAATACAATACCTCTCTTAGCGAGAGGTAACAAGAAAGAACTCAAAATTTATAGTACAAAGAGTTTAAGAAAATAATAAAAAAAAAAATATTATAATGTTATTTGTGTCCATTCTTGGAAAAAATTCTGGCAGCGCCTATGATCACTTGTGTTCCACATTTTTCGAAGTGGCAGATCTTTTATCAGCATAAAATGTCAGTCAATTAATAGATGATACGATATATGTGTGTTTACTTGTACATCATATTTTAATTTTTACTTTTTATATAGTACCTCCTCCGCACTGTATGTCCGGTGTATTAAAGTAGGTTAAGTGTAATATTACCACGAGAATCTCCTTCACCAGTTACGAGCGGTAACTTCTGAAGACAGGCAGAGAGTAACGAATAACGAATATGAGGCCTTGACGTAATGAGACCAGAGCTTGAGAGATTAATATGGTTACGGTACTACCCAGGATACCAACATACAAAACACATTCATCAGAGGATTATGAAAGATGGACCACTGTGAGCTCACTAAATACGAAAAAAATAAAACGCTAAAAATTGAAGCTGATTATTCTAACTAGATTTTTAAAGATTCATTGATAAGTATTTGTTATAATACCAAAGTGATGCAATTAAGTAGTGAGCTTGGTTGATAGAAAACAAAATCTTCGCTTGGCCATAAAAAAAATCTGATGTGGCCAACACATAACCTCTCGCCAGATATTTTACCTGGTTGTACGCATAAAACGAAAAATATTTTTAAATACAAATACATATATTCATGTCTCACTACAAAATAATTATTTTAATATAAATTATGTACAATACATACATTTTCTTTATATTCAATATCCTGAATTTTTTTTCTACTTTCCTTTTCTCTTTCTTTTATTCGTCATTTTTTCGCAAATTCCTTTTATATTCTTTTGTAGGTATATTCTTTTGCGTTGTTGACTTTTTATTTATTTTCATAATCTTCATAATGATGTACGAATATTTCTGACAGTGGCATACAAATATTTGTGACAGTGACATTTATGTGTGAATTACAAACATTTGAATTTCTTGCCTTGAAGTAGTTTGATCTAAGAATTTTTACATCAAATTATTTTATATGCATTTCTTATCTCTGAATCTATAGCAGATATAATAATGAATTTATATTTATCGAATAAAGAATTTAACGTTCTTTAATATAAGTATTTACATAAATTTTCGATAAATAATATTTAGATGATTTTTTTCTTGTAACTACTACTTCCGGTTGTCCAATTGTTACCAAAACTGACTCGACTCTTCCCATTATTGTTAGATTGAGGAATCCGTAGTTAAAAATGTCTTGTCTTATAGTATTTGAGATATAGTGAATCCAACATCCACACACACACACCGGACATCATCGTAAAAATGTTATAATCGGATTCTAGGGACCTTAAAACGTGCTTATTCACTAAAATCTGGATATGCGATTTTTAGCATGAATCCAATACCTCTCTTAGCGAGAGGTAAAAATGCAAATAAAAACGCCAGTGATGCCTGCGTTGACCATTCTTGACAAAATGTGTTATGTTCTTTACGTTGCGTTACATTATAAATTTCGGCTCACATTTTAAATTTTCTTTATATAAGCATTATCCAAAAAAACATTAATTCAATTTTCAATAGATCGAAACCGAACCTGAACCCAAAACCTAAACCCGAAACAAGACCTCAAATTTTATTGATGATATGATGATTGAACAAAAACCGCACACAGTCCATCTATAAAAGAAAAAAATAACCTGATAGTAAACCGAGCCCAGTTTTTGGCTGGTTCGATGCCCTGGTTAGTACGGTTGGTGACTGGTAGCCAGACCTGGTGATATTAGACGCTCTTGATGGTTAAATTTGAATAAAAACATTAAGTAAATTTTCAGTATTCATGGATTACAAACCCTATTCTCTACAAGTCTACAGGTCTAAAATTATTCATTATTCTATATGATTTTTTTTACAGAATGTAGAACAACCAAATGATGCCATATACATTATGTGAATCAAAGAAAATAGTAATGAGTTGTAAAACTTTTATATTTCCGCAATTAATAATAAATTTTGGTCTATGGTTTTATGACTATCTGTAAATTTTATTGGGAATAATTATTTTCAATCGGATAAATGAATTTATTGTACCTAAATTTAAGAGGTGTGGATTTAATTGACGTTGGACTTCTAATAAAACGTTTTATTATATTTTTAGAATTTCCTAGCTAGTATTCTTTTTCTAGTACTTTTTAGAACTACGAATAACTGTTCAAAATTTCATTCATTTATTCTTGTAGTATATGTATGTAATTACTCAATGAATTTCGGCACAACTTATCACGATTTTTCTGAAGATCGCAATAGAAAATAAAAATTAAATATTTTATAAACTTACTAAGTGTTATTTCTTTACTTGGTATAAATATTTCACCGAGAGCCCACAGCTTATTCTGTTCAGTTCATTTTAAAATATATTTAGTATTTATTATAATTTAACTTAATACGAGGTAACGTTAGAATTATTGAGAATAAAACACATACAATATGTTCAAAGTTGTTCTCTTCAATAACAATTCATTCACCATTCTTTCCTTCCAAAACCTTTTACGTCTTAAACAAAAAAAAAAAAACATTTGAGATTTGAATCAGGGGCTAAAACAAATAAAAAATTAAGTGTCAAATTTTCTGATTGCTCTTAGTTATCAACGTATTGATAAAAACGGGTAATATAAGAAAACAAGATCTTTTACACATCTGTCTGTACCCATTAGGAAAGTAAATCAATTATGTGGCTATGGCGATGTTCGTATTCACGCTGCTGTGCCGTTACAGACGAAAATATACTATAGTACGTTCGCCGAAACGAGAGAAATTGAAACTAACCCGGGATCCGAAGTCATTCTTATTGGTCGATGATAAATTTGAAATTGAATCTTCAAATTTGTCATCATTAAGCAATAAGAATTACTTGGTTGGGATCCCGGGTTAGTTCCAATTTCTCTCGATTCGGCGAACGGACTATAGAGAGCGTTCATATTTCCATGATAAATCGTACTAATTTTTGCCTTCATGTAGGAGGCAACCTGTTTGAATACATTTTGTTATGAACAATATCTTGTTTTCTAACATTCGTTTTTAATAATTTTAAATATTAATATTTTTTAAACAATAACTTGTAACGAATACCAATCAAAAAATCTGATGTGGCCAGCACATTAACTTCCGTCAGTTCACGGATCACCTCAACTACAGATAGGACAGCTAATGTATTTTTTGAAATACAAAATAGTGACATCTACAGATTGCTTCCATGAACTAACTTACACTGTGATGGCTTGGTCGGCTTGGTAGTTTGTGACATAGGAGACATATGTCATGTATAGATAAATTGAAATTTTGAATTTTTAAAATAAGACATAATAAGAAAATTGAATAAAAGTACATACATTTATTTTAAATAATCACAATATAATAACTATAAATTCATTTCTAAATAAATTTAAAATTACTTGTCAGATGGACATACACTTCTATTTTAATTTTTGTTTATATGTAAGATAAAAGGATATTGGAAATGGTACGATATTTCATCATTAAATATAAAAGTAAACGTCTATTTGCTTCTTTGCACTGCACTTTATATCAAACAGCACAACGAATGTTCATCAGCTTATTGAATTTCAATTCCGTATTACGTCTAAAAATAAACACAGTTATTACACTTTAAAACTGGAGAAATCACGAAATAAATCACTACTGGCACTATAACTAAATCTATAAACTATTACAAATTGGATTACCAAATAATTAAAGATGTTAAAGCGTACATTCAATGACATGTGTGATGACTTATGTGACTTTACAATTCAAAATATTGCAAAATGTTTTGGATTCAAAGATGACTTAATCCATTTTCTTAAAATTTAAGCACTGTCGCGCCTCTACATGGAACTATGACAGTGTTTTGGCACATTCATTTAGCTGTCCGGTGCCTGCGTCAGTTCTATGTATTTTGTACAAATTTCATACGGAAAGTTCCTTGCTAAAGATTATATTTCTTGTACTTTACCTTCCGGCAGTTGCATGTATTTTATGCAAATTCCATACAGAAAATTTATAGCAAAAGATCATGTATTTCCAGTAAAATTATAAGACAAACACACTATGTCAATTTCACTTGACACTGACATCTTTCAATCAAGATTTTCTTAATATAGTAGCTGTTTCCATAGCTATGGCTACTTTATGAAATTTAATTTCTTTATAATTTTTTAACTCTATATCCATTTAATATTAAGTATAAAATTTAGTGAAATCGTATAGAGAATAAAATATTCTTTAATATTTATAATAACATTAAATATGAAAAAATGATATTTAACATAGTTTTTTCAAGAAAAACTATTAAAATCTTCAAATGAGGGTACTTCCTGTTGTCCAATTCTAACCAAAATCGTATCAGCTCTTCATATGGATGTAATGAAGAGAAATACGAAAGAATTATAATTTTTAGAATTGTAGTATGGAAGTTATCGTAGACGAAAATTTTGTTACACACACACACACACACACACACACCCACACCCACACCCACACCCGCACCCACACCCGCACCCGCACCAGCACCCTCACACGCACGCGTACACGCACACGCACACGTACACGCACACGCACGCACGCACGCACGGACACACACACACACATACAGACATCATCGTAAAAATATTAAAATCGTATTCTAGGGACTTTAAAACGTGCTTATTCATCAAAAACTCACCACCGATTTTTTAACCAAAGACAATACCTTCCTTACCTAAAGGTGACGGAAGGTAAAAATCCACTCTTAATTTGTTTTAGCCCCTTGAATAAAATTCCAAGCACTTTTGAGACAGCCTGTGTTCTTTATAGATAAAATTATAGAATTATCTATTTTGTAGCCCGAAGAAAAACACAACTTCCTGGTTTTACATGTTTGGAATTGACAGATGCATTACTGTTAATAATTATTATTTATTTTAAATTAAAAACTAACAGTAGGGTTTTAAGTAGAAAATTATGAATTTATAAAATATCTAAACAACATTTGTAACTGACAAGAAATAAATGTCAATATTATAAAATAAAATAAAAATGTTGATTTAACATTGGAAAGAATTAGTAAATATGTACAGTGTAAATGGAAAAGTGAGCCATAGGCGTAACATTGAAATCAATTTTTCTTTGCGCAAATGTTACCAAATTATTTTATGTAAAAATACTTCAAATGAAAATTATAGAGATTTAAATTCTGCATCTAAATCATGTAATACGATTATTCTAATAATAAAATTATGAGCTTTTAGTCTAGACAGCCATGGATTTATGACAAAATATAAACAATTTCGTAGTTTTTACCTTCCGTCACCTTTAGGTAAGGAAGGTATTGTCTTTGTTCAAAAAATTTGGTGATGAGTTTTTAGTCAATAAGCACGTTTTAGGGTCCCTAGAATACCATTTTACTATTTTTACGATAATGTCTGTATGTATGGATGGATGTATGTAACCGGAAGTACCCACACTCGAATATTTTAACAGTTTTTCTTGAAAAAACAATGATAAATAACATTTTTTCACATTTACTGTTATTATAAATATTAAAGAATATTTTATTCTCTATACGATTTGACTGCATTTTATATTTCATATTAAATGGATATAGAGTCAAAAATTATAAAGAAATTAAATTTCATAAATTAGGCAGCTATGCTATAACTATGGAAACAGCTACTATATTGAGAAAATTCTGATTGAAAAATGTCAGTGTCAAGTGCAATTGACAGAGTATGTTTGTGTTATAATTTTACTGGAAATATAGGAACTTTATGAAATTTGTATAAAACACATACAATAGACCATATTATTTATTATAGCGCCTCTGCCGGCAGATTTATGAAATGAAAAAAGCGTGCCAGGGTGACAAACTATTTTTTAATTTTTCCAATTAAGTTGGTAATACTAACTTTTTTTTTCTTTACTATTTTTCGGAAAAAAGGGAAAAGATATTCCTTTTTAATTAATGGATTCAAATCACAATCCGGAAAGAAACAATATATATATTTCGCACTTTACAAAAGAATCACAACAACAAAACATTAGTTTGGGGTTATCTATCAGTGACAGAAGAGTAAACAGGCGCTAAATTTTTTTAAATTTTAATGTTTATCTTATTGATTATTTATATATTATAAGGGCAGAATCCAGTAGTTAAACATGAAATGAAACTTGTGCAAGAAAAAAATTATCGTTCATTTACGTCTACATAAAATAATATTTTGCTTTAAAAATACAATTTTACCCATAAGATAACATTGGTTTAATTTCCGCTGTACTCGCAAGCGTATGATTGGTGCATTCTGAGCATGCGCATTGAGATAGTAATATGGTCTACTGCCGGCAGGTAATGTACAAGAAATAGAATTTTTTGCAATTTTCTGTACGAAATTTGTACAAAATACATGGAACTGACGGAAGGTATCAGATTTTTTAACTCTTAATTAGAACTACTAGTTTACTTTTTTGGTGTTTTGTGATAATTTACTACTATAATCTAAATTTAATTCTGATAGTTAAGAACAATGCATTTGTTTATTTTTGTCATAAATCCATGGCTGCGTAGACTAAAAACACATAAAAATTGTAATTTCATAATTAATTTTTAAGTTTAGTCCAGTCATTTTAGCTTACATCTAAAAAATCCAAGTGAAGATTTTCCTTCGGGATTTTATTTGTATTGCTATAAGAAATACTGTGTAAAAAGTAGAGGAAAACGATCCATAATCAACAAAATATTCTAACCCGGAACACCATGTAAAAAACGAGCCTTGTGTTCTACCCTAAAGGTGGTGCGGAAACGTATAGTCTTGGCCTCATATCTCTAAAACTATTGGTTCCACGTAAATTTTGTATAGAACCTTTTTTTGTGCAGATTTTCATAGTATATTATAAACACATTTTATAATAACCAAAATTAACGTGAACGTAATACTTACGAGATATTTAAGAAAAACTGATTTTCGCCACCTTTGACCTTGAATATTTTTTTATGCGTACACGATTTTGCAATGGACTTTTTACACAGTGTTTCTTATAGCGATACAAAGAAAATCCCCAAGGAAAATCTTCACTTGGATTTTTTTAGAACATTGGCCTTTTTTGTATAAGTAACTGTAATGCATAGATAGAATAATCTTTTTACATGATTTAGACGCAGAACTTTTATTGGAAGTATTTTTGCATAAAATAATTTGGTATCGTTTGCGCAACAAACTGATTTTCCATGTTAAACGCCTTTCCGATTTACATCCTGTAATTATTTGTTTAAAGACGGATTCATGCAGCCATTTACGTTTACGTTTAATTTAATTTAAAAGTTAAATGTATATAAACCAATGTAGGCATTCATGGACCATTTTAATTTACGATCTCACTTATTTTTCATTTTCATTTAATTTATAAGATAACCAACTTTCAACTTTTGAATATAAATGAAAATGAAAATTCACTGCACATGCGATGTTTTTGATTGGAATTTTGTCAAATGTTAATGACAAATCAACAAAAATGTATTTCGACGACGGTAAATTGGTCGATTTAGTATAAATACACTCATTTACAACACAACCGATCTATTTAAAAGTAGGGATGCAAGAAGAAATATTTGGAATTTAATTGGAACAGAAATGCAAAGAACGGGTACGGTTATCAATGCAGTATAATTTGTATTTATTTGTATATTTGTATAAGCGGTTCAATAAATTATCAACAAAATTTGGTGTCATTCTTGTATATATATATATATATATATATATATATATATATATATATATATATATATATATATATATATATATATATATATATATATATATATATATATATAAATTATTATGGTCATATTCTTTCATAAATTTTAGCAAATTATTATAAAACCCCATTTTTTGGTGACACACATTCATTGGACGTACCGCGAATGGTGTCGTTTCTTTCTGTTTTTTTATGATAAATAAATTCAAACCTAACGCCAATACTTCGTCCTTACTATCGCTTTCATTAAACATTTATTTAAAAATTAACTTAAGAAACCGAACTTGTCAATGTCAATAATGTCAATATATACATCCATTCAGTTTTCATTGAATTTAAATTTGTATGTCTGCTTGAATGACACATTTAAAAAAAGATAAATGAGAATTAAATTAAAATGAAAATTAAATTAAATGTATTTTAAATGGCTGCATGAATCCGCCAATCCGCCTTTAATGAAATGAAATACGCAGACATAAATAGAATCGTTGCCTTTTCGTTTCACAAATGCATAGTGAAATCAAAAAAATATACGATGAAGAATTTGGCACCCATTTTTAGGTGTCTGTGTGCGTGTAAATCTCTCAATTTGTGTGGCAGGGCCACCCGTACTGAGCGTTCATTTCTGTAGTTTTTGCAATTCTTGTTTTTGTAAATGATTTCAAAATTTGCAGTAATTTGTGTGTGGAGAAAAACTTGAATTCTCGTTTGGGAGTTTTTGCCGGCTTTCTTTTTTCTCAGCTGCTCTGCGCGCTTAATAACTACTTGTGTATGATTTTGACGGAATCATTATTTCGTGCAGTGTATAATCGTTGGCGGATACGTGATTCATCTTCGTTCATTCACTCGACAAGAGCAGACTATCATCTCCAAAGTTTATTTTACAGAAAGATGGAGACAGAATATTGTAGATTAAACAAATATTACAGATGTTATAGATCAATCTTTTTATTATTCAAAATGTTTATCTGATGACTGAAGATAGTTTTATATATCGAAATCGATAAGATTTTAACTTTTTAACATCTGAGAATAGATGTGAAATTACACCAAGAGTTTGTAATTTAATTATTTATTAATTTTTACCTCCTGTCACCCGTAGGTATGGGAGATAGGTAGTAGGTATTACTTTTTTTTACAAAAAAATGATGGTGAGATCTTAATGAATAAGCACGCTTTTGGGTCCCTGCAAAACGATTTTTGTATTATACGATGCTGTTTGTACAGTAGCGCCAAATAAGCATTTGCCTAGAATTCTATGATTATTTCTCTTTTTTCATCGTGCTATAGCATGTAGAGGTGGGCGCGTGAGTAATTTTTTGTTCACGATCACGCACGCTCACGGAACTAAAAATGTAATCACGACCAATCACGCACGACTTTTTATGTTTGATTCACGATCACTCACGCTCACGATTTTATTTTAACACTCACGCCCGATCACGCCCGGCGGGTCACGTTCGTGTCACGTAATTGTTTCTAGGTACATTTAAGCCTGTTTAACACAGTCATAAGTTGTTATCAAATTTGTTAACAAATTTGGTAATAAGTTAGGTATCAGATTGGTTTCATTGGAAACGAATGTTTATGTATAAATAGATTGTTCAATTCCTTCACAAATATCATTATAAATTTGGTAACAAATTTGTTAACAAAATTATGATCGTGTCAAACGGGCTTAAAGATTTGTATATCTTTAGTGAAATCGGAGTAACTATGTATACAATTTTGGGTACAACAATAACACTATTTTTATGCAAAAAAATACAGTTGATGACATATTTGCACATAATAATGAAAAGAATGTAAAGTAAAAGATGGAAATTGTCAATTTTTTAAATAAAAAATAGAAGAAAACTTGTACTCACGCCCGATTAAATTTCAATCACGCCTGATCACGCACGATAATTTTTTAGTGCCTCACGCTCACGTCCAATCACGACACAAAATTTAAATTATACTCACGATCACGCGGGTCACGTCGTGACCTATCGTGACCCGACAAAATCACGGCCCGCGCCCACCTCTAATAGCATGTTATTTTTTGCGCAACCCAGATGAGTTGTAAGTGTATAAGCGTGGGTTGATTTTTTCGTCTTCAATTACTACAATACATGTACAATTTAAAAAAATTATAATATTTCGTATTCCAAGTATATTGACCCATCTATAGGTGACGAAAGGAAAAATTATGAAATAAATAATTATCACTGCGTATTAATGCATTATTAGTTTGTCATTCGTTATTACATTTATACCTTTTTACCTCCCGCTACCCTTGGTAAGGAAGGTATAGGGATCGTGCTAAAATCGCATACCGAGATTTTGGTAAATAACCACGTGTTAAGGTCCCTAGAGTCCAATTTTAACATTTTCACGATGATATCTGTGTGTATGTGCGTATGTGTGTATATGTATGTGTGTATGTATTTGTGAATCCTCCACTCTAACTCAAACACTATCATTCAGAAAACATTGAAACCTTGTATTTCGCCCTTTTTCTATTATAGAAAGAGCCCATTAGATTTTGGTGTCAGTCGGATAACCGGAAATGGAACTTTACTTGGAACTCAAAATAATTTTACTTCGAAAAATACATTTAAATGTTATTTTTTCGAGATTAATGTTATTATAAAAATTAAAGAATATAAAATTTTCTACAGATTTGCATTAATACTTTTTGTATATATTTTATGAATGAATTTATAAAATTATCTATAATTTAAATCCCGGAGCCTACGCTTTAAACAAACAGCAAACAACTCCTTGGTTACACAGTTCAGATCTCAAATGTATATAACTGACAGATAAATATCACTGTCAAAAAACTAATCATTTCAAATTAATAATAGTAAAGTTTTAAAAAGAAAAAAGTAAATAAAACAATAGGAAAGCAAATCAATAGAGTTTCCAGCATAAGTAAATATGTAGATATGTATTTAGATTAATAAAAATTAAAGATTCGCAAAAATATTTAAGGTAATCCTCATTTTTGGATTAGTGAATTCTATTCTATCCCAGTATTTAAAATTTAATCTTCATTTTATTATCATGAAAGGTAGTTATTTGGATTAGATTAGACTATATTTTAAGAAATAAACTGCCAAAATTAGAGTAAGATTCGCTAATCCAAAAATAAGGATCAGCTTAATCTTTTTTTGTGACTCGGGTTGTAAATGGCGGGAGGTATTGTGTTGGCCACACCAGATTTTTTGTTTGAGGAAATATGTTGATGTTTATCTGACGTATGTATCATTGCTACCTCCCGCTACCCTTGGTAAGGGAGGTATAGGGATTGTGCTAAAAATCGCATATCGAGATTTTGATAAATGACTATGTTCTAAGGTCCCTAGAATCGGATTTTAAATTTTTCACGATGATGTGTGTGTGGATCCTTTACTCTAACTCAAATACTATCATTCAGAAAATTTTGAAGCCTTGAGAGAGACCATTAGATTTTGGTATATATCAGATAAACGGAAATGGCACTTTATTTGAAGCTCAAAATAGAATTTCTTCGAAAAACACCTTCAAATGTTACTTTTTGAAGATTTGTGTTATTATAAAAATTAAAGATTATAAAATTTTCTACAGATTTGTATAAATACTTTTTCTATATATTTTAGGATAAATTTATAAAATATCTATAATTATAATCCCGGAGCCTACGCTTTAAACAAGCAAAACTCCTTGGTTACACAGTTCATATCTCAAATGTATGTAACTGACAGATAAATGTCACTGTCAAAGAACTAATCATTGCAAATTAATAATAGTAACGTTTTAAAATGGATCTTAATACAGTGCCCGCAATAACTAAATATGTAAGTATGTACATTTAAAATAATAAAAATTAAATAGCGGGAGGTTTGGCGTTGGCCACATCAGATTTTTTGTTTTATATTATTATTATTATTTATAGAATTTTGTGATCGTGTCAAACAAATTTAAGTATAATGAAATTTCCAAGAAACCAATTGGTCCCGAATTTATTTATCTAAGAACAAATTTGATAATAATTTATGATTGTGTCATACAGGCTATAAATTCAATTAACAATAAAATTAACTTTAAACACTCACATTATTTCTTAACTATTTGGATTTTCATAATAATCCACCCATATTAGTTTCAAAGACATCCAAAAAAATTATAATTATTAAAATTTTCTGTCAAATTAATAAAAAATGTTACAACCAAAATTATTCATACTGTATTTTATATATTACTTTAAACGTTGTTTATATAAAATTAATGTATAATAGGGGATTACATCATTTTTTTATATCATTTCATGAGAAAGTATAAGTAAAACTAAAACTATTGGTGAAAATCCGGTGAAAAATTACTATTAATAAACGAGTTATTGTTCTCCGAAGTTTGAAAATATAGATGAGACGTCACGAACATAAATTTTTATATAAAACTGTTTTCTTCGAGGATCTAAAATGTTCTTGAAATATATGCTATTTTTAAATTATAAAAAAACAAATTAATAGTATAACACTGTACAAGTCTACATGCTTTATAATTGCAAGTGTATTAAAAGTATTAAGTTTAATGCAAGAAATTTATATTCAAATAAAAACTGTTTGAGAATTGCAGTACTGGACTGGTAGCCACGTGTCCGCTATTTGAATTTGTCTACTTCCATTGGTAATAGACTCCACGCCCTAACTCTGTATTCGTATATATTTATAGGTGGTCTTTGAGTCGCCAATCAAAATAATATATATGAAATTCATATGAGTGACGAGCTGCTAAAACAAAAACCCCCTTATTTCCGAAGTATTTCAATTATATTATTTTATTTCTTTATTAACATTCATTACTAAGCATTTTTTATTAATTTATCTTAATTCGATTGAGTTGTAATCCGCTATTGTAGTTTTCTTTTTTATATTTGGGCATTGTTATGCATTTGAAGGAATGTAACCTATAAATCTTTGTTATAAGGAATATATTCGAAAAGTTTTCCAAGTACTATCATATTTACTCAGTATACAAATTTCTGAAAATTTCAGGATTTTTGATTTCATCTACCCCTATAAACTAACTTAAATATCAAATTTCATTATGTAGATGAATTATAGATACATAAAACGCAAGTAAAATTATCATTGAAAAAGAAAATATTTTAAACAAATACAGCAAAGGAGTTAAGGGAATTATTAATTCTGGTTTTCTGTGCATTTTTCTCCTCATGAATATGATTACTTCTGTGTTTGCTTCAGGTCTTATGCACGATATTCTTCTTATAAATATTCATTGCAACAATACACATTCGTTCCCGCTGCTGTTTTTTCATGCTGTTCTACAGAGCAGAAGTTATTACAATGCATATCTCATTTTTAAATACGCGAGCCAGTGGTATGTAACATTGTTCTCGTTTCAAAAAGGAAGCACAGGAATTTGTATTCATTTATACTATCTTAAAAGTGGAATTTAAAATGATACTCTCATTTAAATTCAGTTTGTAATTCATATAAAATGCTCATCTATGATTATACGAAAATTCTGCTTGTAATATAATATATTTATTCCTTAGGAAGTAGTGGACACAAAAATATTCTGAAATTTCCGTCATTTTAGTTGTGTGCTAGATAAAAAAGACGTAGTTTACAAATTTATTTTTTCGTAATCGTCTTTTACAAATTTTTTTTTTCAAACGTAGAAATGGCATCAGGGCCATCTTTTCGAAGTAGATTTAAACGCGCTTGCAGAGTGAAGCAGAAAGAGTCGTAGCTCTTTGGTATTTAGTGGAAGTGCATACGCGTAAATACGGCGTCTTTTTCTGACGAATGTCTGTAAATCGACAAAAAAGTAAATAAAGGTAGTGACACACATTGTTTCTAAAACACTATAAGTGCTCTGCTCGGAAATATTTCAAGTTAAGGATCAGTTTGTGAGTTATATCTGCTTTTATTTTTCATTAAAAAACATTTCGACCTAATAAATACAAAAAAGCGAATAATATCTTTAAAAGTTAAGCGATGTCAGTTGTAACACATACCACGGTGTCGATTGTAACGTGTTTAATAAATAAGTACAGTATTGATCATGATAAAAATTACAAGAAAAAACCACTGCTATCGAAGACATAAAAGAAGAAGAGCACAAAAACGAAAAACAGTTCCAAAAGTAACAGTCGCAGATTACTCTTCAGATGGCTCCGATGAGGAAACTCTCTGATATGTATTGGCCCATATTTTTTGAGCACAGGAGATTGGTTGCAGTGGCGAAAATGTAAAATCTGGACACCGGGAAAGTTAAATTGTACGAAGAAAGACCTAAACTGAAATTCCATTAGCGACTAAAGGCATTGGTCAAAATGGTCCATATCACCAACAGAATATATATTTTGTTTGCTTTTAAATGAGTCATCTGAATTTTGTATTTTCTGCGATAATAAATAAATGTTTCTTTTTTTAATAATTTCTTCTTTTATCTGCTATTTTATCTTATTACATCACTGTTACAATTAACACTGGCCCTGTTACTATTGATACCAGTTAGGTGTCAATTGTAACATTTGTAATGCCTGACTAAAAATCTTTTTATATTTGTCAAATTTTCGAAAGTTTAAAATTCAAAATATTATTCACTAAGGTGGGTAGGTTCTCATATAGGTAATTTCAAAATTTCGAAATGTAACGTTAGCTCGTGAAAAATAAAAAAAATAAAAATTAAATTTTGTTACAATTGACACCGGTCTCCCCTACCTACTTAGATAATTACGTTTTAAGAAAGTGTAGCTTGAAGTTTATTATTTATTCACATCCTGTATAATATCATATCCAATAATTATGGTTCATACCGTGTTATCTACACGACTAGTGAACTAGTGCCGTAATAATTGACATTATGATCCTTGACAACATAAATAACTATTATTTTATTGATATAATAATTAATGTTACATTTAATTGCAGTATTGACATTTCATTTACATTTCTTTGAAATTAATTAATTAATACAATAAAATTCGCTATTATTGTTTAATAACAAATTATATGCGGCTCGTGTTGTAAACTTCATCCTCTTAAGTTACAGCTGCTATTACACGGTTGTTCAACAATTTACAATTATGTTGTTATGACAAAATAGAAACAAAATCAAAGTGAAAATAACAGAAACATTATTCTTGTTCTTTTGTTGCCCAAAAATCCAGGCCCTCCGAGCATTTAAAAAGTCGGCGCCTATGAGACAAAGTATAAGGAAGAATGTGTTTTGTATTATATTGCAAGAGATTACTTGCAGTACTTTCTAACAAACTCGTAATATACGAGTACAATAATTAGAACTGACAGTCAGAGGCCGCGACCTTGAAGTCATCAATCTTTATAAAACTTAGCGAACATAAAATTTTCCTTATACAGGGTGTTTCACAACTTCTGGATCAAAATAAAATGGAAGATACTACACGCTGTGCTGATCACGAATCAAAAGGAATTTTTTGAAAATTCGAAAAATTAGTTGCACTTACAATAGAGGGTACATTTTTAGGGCTAAATTGCAGTTGATCCAGAATTCAAGAATTTTATATTAATGGTTATATATACTTGGTAAACCATTAAAAACACTAAATATCGCTAAAAATTGGGTGCGGAAAGCTATATTTATAGATTTTGGCATTTTTTCTGAAAAAAATTAGGTTGGATGAACTACATATATTTCCATGCTTAAGTAGGTACTTACGCTTTCATACGAATTCAGTGGCGGATTTGCAGTCCTAGCCGCTCTAGGCCCCAGGCCATGTGCCGCCCCTTTCTCAGCACCCACCATATAGACTAGATACATAATTAATGAATTTACTTTATTGGCCATTTTTAATTGATTCAGAAAATTGGTTAATGTTAACTAAAAGCTGCTAGTTTATAATATTTTCCGAGGTTTCAGGCATGACTGGACATTTAAATAAAACATTTAAAACGGTTTTAGGTTTTGTTTATTAATAAATGTTTTACAATGTGTTACAAAACTCGTCTGCACTTAAGCGCAGCAAAATCATTTATTAAATCATCGCAATCCAATTTGCTTAAAAAATCAGCTTCTATGTTAAGCAGAGCAACCTCTGCTCCGTCATTGTTGTGCGTAAATAGTTTTTAACTCTGCGCAAACACGAAAACGATCTTTCTCCTCTACAGTTCCTGGCGGGTGTACACACACACATACGAAGAGCAATATCCACGTTTGGGTAAATGGTTTGAAGACCTTCGGTTCGTAACCATTTCAGCAAACTGACTGCACTCTTTCGCTCATCATTTTTTATGCTGCAGTGAGAACGAAAATGAAGACATTCTTCTGTAAAATTTTCTTCTAAGTCAGTAGAATAAATAATTCGCAATGACTTGGCGTTATCTTCGACTTCTGAGATGCCTAGATTCGTCAGGTTAGTAATAAAGTAAAATTTACTGTAGAGTAATTCATAAGCATCCCGGCATCTTTTCAGTTCTTCTGACAATGTATCAATTACTACCAAAAAAGTATTTATTCTAAAATTTTCACGACCATTCTTTTGTTGCATCTCTTCACCTGTATTTGTCTCGCCAGGAAGCAGCTTGCGCTTTCGATTGCGTCGAAAATCTTTTGCATATTCCTGTACGAAGGACAGTTTTTTGGCTTTTTTTTCGAAATCATCGATATTCTCTCTTGTTTCGACATCAAAATGTATTAAAGCCTCGTACAGTTCTATGACAATAGTAATGTCAATTTCCACACTCTGAAGTTTTTTACTTGTGGCGTTAATGCGATCCAGGTCCAGGGGGGCAGCGGCGGGCCGGGCGCGGGGTCGCAGTAGCGCGACCCACGCGCGACGAGCATGCGTGACGCGCGTAATAACAATAGGTACCTACCTATTCTTCCTAGATCACTTTATATTAAACTAAACGTACGAACTATTTTATATGTACGAAATTATTTATACTTTGAATACGCAAAAATAGTGATTTCGGAAGATTATAATCATAAGGTACGCGAGCCTTTAATATATTAAGATACTTTGCATTTGATTTATTTCTTGTTAATCTTGTTATCATCAGTGAGTTTTTTTGGCACGATTTGCCGCCCTTAATATCTGGCCGCCGTAGGCCCGCGCCTACTGGGCCTTAGGGCAAATCCGCCACTGCGAATAATACTGTTTCAATTAATGAATATTTGCAAAATTATGTCTTATTTTCCTTCTTATGCTACGTATTATAACATTTTTAATTTATAATTTTGCGGTCATCTGTCAAACTATTGTAAAATAAATAACATGAAGATAGTGGGCCGAGCGATGTCGAATGTGTGTGGCTGGTGTGCCTTGGTATTTCTTTTGTCAGGATTTTTTAAAAAAATTCTTAAAAAATACGTGTGCGTTAGGTATTGTTCTTGACAGGATTTTTTAAACAAATTCTTAAAACATTACTGTGAGTTAGGTATTGTTTTTGTCAGGATTTTTTTAAATAATATTTTCCAAAAAAATAACAAATAAATACCTGTTTCCGCGCTCCAATTTTATGTTTCCTTATTATATTTTAGCTAAAATATGACATTACAACCAAAAAATTCAATTTATATGATTCTGGATAAACTGCAATCCAGCCATTTTTAGTGCCACTGGTATCAAATAAAAATAATTCATATTAAATTAACAACTTTAATATGACCAGTTATATTGCGTAATGTTTAACAGAGACACCGACTGTAATGAAACAAATTGAGTAAAAGGAATTATTTAAAGCCAAAGCGAAACATAATATTATTAAGAAACAAGACTTAATTTTCAAAAATTGTATGTATAGCTACCCTTAACTAATGCGTTCAAAAAAATTACAAATATTGTTCGAAATTATCACCTCCCACAGCTACACACAATGCTGCTCTCTCCACTACGGAACTAAACGCGCATTTAGTCTTTGTCTTGCTTCCCCATACATCAACACTATGTCCACCAACTCACTATCACTGTACTCGTAGAGCATTTCTTAATTAATCTCACGATTATCACCAAACGAAAGAAACAATCGAACTGCGGCAATGGGCATCACAGACATTTAATTTGATTAAATACAATATTAGGTAAGTTATTGCTTCTATTATTTTTAAATTTATATGATTATTGTCATATTACAAAACAGTAAATAAACCAGTGGCACTAAAAATAAACCCTCCATTATAAGCGCAACTAATTTTTTCAATTTTCAAAAAATTCCTATTGATTCGTGATCAGCACAGCGTGTAGTATCTTCCATTTTATTTTGATCCAGAAGTTGTGAAACACCCGTATAGATAGTTTATATGTATATTAAGCCACAAACATGGAGTGGGGCCCCTCATCACTATACCTTTTCAACTTCAATTTCAGGAAAAAGTAAATTCAATTTTAGGAAAATACTACTTATCACTTTATCAATGTAACTTTTCTGATATTGAATGTACTTTTTTGAAATTAAATTTAGTTTCTAAAATAGAATTTACTTTTTCTGAAATTGAATATACCTCTCCTGATATTTAATTTACTTTTATATTCCAGATTTTGTCATTTACTTTAAAAAATATTGTATCCATTTGTTTATTTTATGATAAAAAATCTGATGTGGCAAGAACACTACCTTCTGTCAGTTCTATGTATTTTGTACAAATTTCATACAGAAAGTTCCTTGCAAAAAATTCTATTTCTTGTACATTACCTTCCGGCAGTTGTATGTATTTTATGCAAATTCCATATAGAAAGTTTCTAGCAAAAGATCCTATATTTCTGACATCTTTCAATCATAATTTTCTTAATATACTAGCTGTTTTCATAGTTATAGCATAGCTGGCTAATTTATGAAATTTAATTTCTTTATAATTTTTTAAATATAACCATATAACATGAAGTATAAAATGCAGTCAAATCGTGTAGAGAATAAAATATTCTTTAATATTTATAATATCGTTAAATGTGAAAAAATGATATTTAACATTGTTTTTATAAGAAAAACTGTTAAAATCTTCAAATGTGGGTACTTCCGACTGACCAATTATAACCAAAATCTAATCAGCTCTTCATATGGATGTAACGAAGAGAAATGCGAAAGAATTATAATTTTTCAAATTGTAGTATTAGAGTTATCGCAGGGCAAATTTGTGTCACACACGCACGCACACACACACACACACACACACACACACACACACACACACACACACACACATACACACACACACACTTCATCGTAAAAATAGTAAAATCGTATTCTAGGGGCCCTAAAACGTGCTTATTGATTAAAAACTCATCACCGAATTTTTTGACCAAAGACAATGCCTTCCTTACCTAAAGGTGACGGAAGGTAAAAATGTTTATATGGCTAACACATTCAACCACACAAACCCGGTTTCTTTTATTTTGGTTTATATTTAAAGAAACGTATTCATGTTTTAATCTCAATTTCATCCTGTACTGTATAATTCAATAAGTACGCCGTACGTAGACTTAGAATATATGGTATATGGAGTATATTGCAGATAAATAAACGGCATGTGTTACCTAGTAACATTTAGCCAACTGGGTAATGGGTGTATAATTTATAACAATGTTATATCTCTGTGTATATAAGTAGGTTTGTGGTAAAAAGCGGTGTATGTTTTTCTCGGACTTATAACTGGTTGCGAAACATGTGTTACATATTTCACATTATACTTGCCGGATCTATTAATATTTAATACTCGTTTTATTGCAAATTACAGCATTTGATAAAGACATTTAACATTTATTAATAGTATATTTAACAGTTAATCGGTTTTTTCGATCACGGGTTTTTACCAGGCTTCATTTCATGCCTATCAAGTACAAACTAAATAAGAACCGTTTTCAAGTAAGAAAATAAATAAATTACACAATTTTACACGATTTTGTTAAGGAATTACAAAATTATTACGGTATTTTGCTAGTTCTGTCCATTTGAAACTCAAACAATTTTAACAAAAACAAACAGTAAATTTAATCGCCTGTCACAAAAAATCTGATCTAATGCGGTTAGCACTCAACCTCTTACCAATTCAATATTTGTTTTATGTAAGTATCGTATTAATAGGTAATAGGTATTACCTGTACATAAATATTTCTAATAAATTAATGTGAAGATAATATGTACTATCTTTCATATACAGATTTCATTGAAATTAAATACAACTGTTGACATGGGGGTCTTTCCTCTCAGGGCCGGCGATATGGAAAATGCCCCCCCCCCCTATATATATATATATATAAAATATTTAGATAATCTCACGATTCGTATTTCGAATAATTTTGTTATAAAGAAAATATTAAATATTAACCATCTATTTTACAGAAATGATACATATAAAGGAGGCCCGTTTTCGACCCTCGCTATTGGGATCTTCGTTATTATAAGAGATGAAGTCGGTAAAATTAGGTCAAAGTTGCCCCGTTAGTGTACCAGTTGTATTTGACCCGAAAAATGCAAGTTACCAGATAAATACAAAAATTCAGTTACATGCATAGAGTAATTCCAAGAGAGATGGCTTGCCAAGGTAGATAACTCTTTTGCCAAAATCCAAATAATAGTAGAACGAAACGATGTGTGTCTTTGGATTTTTGCAAAGGAGTCATCTCACCCGGTAAGCCATCTCTCCCGGATTTTTTTTATTTTTGCATGGAACTCCTAAATATTACATAATATGGAAATTTCGTTTGCTCTTCATTAGGAAACGATGTTGATCATGCTTATGATTTATTACATATAGAAACAAAATCGACCCTTACGAATTTATAAGGGCTAACTATCGCTAAGATTTGTTTATAATATGTACATGTATCTATATTTATTCCCAGTTTAAAGTTAACATTTAGAATTCTAACATAGTTTTACTTTTTAATGCAAATATTCCACCTTGTTGCATGAAAGAAAAAAGATAAATAAGTACACGAAAACACAATAATAAAAAATTGAAAGTAACAGGGGTTATTCTAACATGCAGTTGGACACAAAATGTGCAGTAGGAAAAGCAAATTGTGCAGTGGGAAATTAAAATCTGTGCAGTTGTTTTTCATTTGTTACGAATAAACCAAATAAAGTTTAAGAAAAACGTAAACTAAAAAAAAAACTTAAACAGGATGTTTCTAAACCTATGTCACAAATTTTAAGGGTATATAGTACTGACTAAAATGAGTAAAAAAAGCTTAATCAGTATAGGTCCGATCTTCAATAGTTTCCGAGATACTAGGCAGTGAAAAATGAGTTTTTACGGAGTTACCTCTGCTATCTCGAAAACTATAAGTTACGCCTTTTGTTTTCAATAATAATAATTGTACTAATTATATATATATACAAAATTTTGTTCGATCATTACCTTTTTCAGTTTTTCTTCGATTTTTCGTTTTTCTCGGAAACAATTGAAGATCAAACCTATGATGATTAAGCTTTTTTTTACTTATTTTGGTCAGTACTATATACCCTTAAAATTTGTAACAGGTTTAGAAACACCCTATATAAGCACTAAAATTGTGCCAGCTTTTCCCTCAGCCTTATCTACAGTCTCTTCGTTTGCCTCATTCTCATTATTGGCATTGGCCTCAGCAAAAATAATATTGTACTATCTTTGTTGTTTGGCTTTAGGGGTTGCCTTGACTCTTTGCTCACGCTTATTTAACCAAATCATTATGATTTGCCGGGATCTCACTCTGACAGAGAAGGCATGTTGTAATAAATATATAAAAACGCATTTTCGGAATCTACAAACAAGCTATTTTGAGACACAATTTTTAGAGTATTACTGGTACTTATAAGTCTTTCCAAATCCGCACTTCTAGTATTTCGTCAAAATCTAACTAGAATTGAGTTAAACAAAGATCTTTCCCTAAAATATTATAAACCTACAGTTATTTTCTTCCTTTATGTGCAGTGGAAAAAAATTCTTAGAATAACCTCTGGAAAGTAACGCTGTGTTGGGGCGTTTCAAAGTGTAAAACTGAGTTTGGGCATTTAAAATTTCGAATTGGAAAGACATACTTAACATTTTATTTGCTTTTTATAAAGGTGTTTGATAAATATCTATTAGATATATATTTGAAGAATTATACGTAATTTTCTTGATAAATCTGTAACAATTTTTTAATTTTTTAAAAATTTCGGCGCCATTCTGCCATGCTTACCTCGCTTACCGCCTAGCGCCGGCCCTGTTTCCTATTTGGAAAAGTCAATTTTCTTGAATTTTTTTATTGTTATCGAGCGAAAATTTCAAATTTAGTGTACATTTGACTGTCTGGTATAGTAATTAGCTTCCAAAAATATATGAAGTGGAAGCCTTTAATTGAAATATGATTGGCGTGACTTTTGAGTGTCATACTCAAAAGTTTCAGTTTGATTGAGCCATAAATGAGTCCACGTCACTAGTTAATGGATTTTTCTTTGAGTTTTTACTTCCTTGTACGGAAATATCCATTTTGACCATCCCTGAATCCATTTTGACTAATTTCGTCGTGATGTCAGTACGTACGTACGTACGTACGTGTGCGTACGTGCGTATGTATCTCGCATAACTCAAACACGGTAAGCCGTAGAAAGTTGAAATTTTGTATTTAGGACTGCTATAACATCTAGTTGTGCACCTTCCTTTTTGGTCATTACATAATTTCTAGAAATGGTACTTTATTTGAAGCCTATAATAGATTTTAATGAAAAACTATCTTAAAATATAATCTAACACTTTTCAAATTTGGTATATAAGACTTTTATGTCAATTGGAATAACATAGTGGATTTTGGTTAAAACAGGCTAACCGGAAATGGCACATTACCTGAAGGTGTTAACAGTATTTCTTCAATAAAATGGTTTCATTTTGATTTTAGAAATAAATGCTTCAAATAAAAATTTTAGAGAATTAAATTCTGTCTCTAGCACATCAAGTATTATTAAATTAGCCCTTTGTATAAGCGAGATATGTATATTTAAAACTTATATAATTTTTGGTTTTTGTAATGAAGCTTGCTATGGATTAGGACAAAAAATAACAAAAAAATAAAAAATAGATGCTAATGTCAAATTACGTCAAATATGTGCAATTATATACTTGGGTCTATACCACGGATCACCTCAACTACAGATAGGACAGTCAATAGGTATGTTCGTTTCGCTACTTTGCGTCTACGGTTTACTGCCGCGTCCATACAAAGTATATGGGCGCGGCGGTAAACCGTAGACGCAAGCGTGCGAAACGAACAAACCTAATGTATTTTTCGAAATACGAAATAGTGACATCTACAGATTGCTTCCATGAACTAACGCACACTGTGATGGTTTGGTCGGCTTGGTAGATTGTGAAATAGGAGACATGTCATGTATATATAGATAAATTGTAATTGTGAATTTTTAAAATTAGACATAATAAGAATATTAAATATAAGTACATACATATATTTTAAATAATCACAAAACAATAACTATACATTTATTTCTAAATAAATTTGGAATTGTCACACAGACATCTATTTTAATAATTGTTTATATGTAAAAGGATATTGGAAATGGTACAACATTTCATCATTGAATATAAAAGTAAACGCGAGAGTAAACGTCTATCTGCTTCTATACCCTGCACTATTTGTCAAACAGCACAACGAATGTTCATCAGCTTATTGAATTTCAATTCTATATTACGACAAAAAATAAACACAGTAAATACACTTTAACACTGAAGAAATCACGAAATAAATCATTACTGGCACAATAACAAAAACCGTAAACTGTTACAAATTAATTTACCAAATAATTAAATATGTTAAACTGTACGTTCAACGACATGTGTGATGACTTATGTGACTTTACAATACAAAATATTGCAAAATGTTTAAAACTCAAAGGTGACTTAATCCATTTTCTTAAAATTTAAGCACTGTCGCGCCTCTATAGTTTGCTTCCTGGAACTATGATAGTGTTTTGGCACATTCATTTAACTGTCCGGTGCCTGGTCTATACTTCATATTGGTCATGTGTACAAGGAAGTCGTGTGGTGTCCACATCAGATTTTTTTTACAGTAGTACTCGTATATTACGCAAATTATTCACATATCTATTTGAAAAGAGAAATTATTAAAAACTTTGCTTTGCATTATCTCATTACCGACAAATTTTGCAGGAGTAATCTGGAAAGTAGAACCCATTACGTGTCATTTTTTGCTCTCGTTATCATTAACCTTCAACTTTGCTGAATAGTGATTTCAAGCATAAAAGTTTCCATGAGGTTATATCAGCAAATGTCAAATATTTCTTTCAAACTATTATAATCTCTGAATTATAAAAAATGTTGTATACAACTCAATTAAAAAATGTATTATTAATGTCATCGTCTACGACTCGTAGTTTCACAGTTTTCTATTTGTGTACAAACTACTATTGTAAATGTTGATTCTAAACGGAATTAGGAAAATATTGTATATGATACATTGCAAAATAATGTTCTTCACACATTTTGCAACATAAATAGCTATCGTTATTTAACAACAAAAATGTTTTAGTACAAGTATACTTTTAAATAAGTAAACCATAGGTAGTAAATAGTCTATTCAATGCTGATGTAATAAGTATACAAAAAATGCCGGTATCTTTTTATTTTGTTGTCGTTAGACCTTTTTATAAAATTGCCAAATTACTGGTATTAAGTAGGGTATAAAATCCTCTTTCGGTAGTCGTATAATAGCCAGGTAGATTCTCTACCTAATAAGCTGTTTAATATTCAAAAAAAGTTCCGCTTTTTATCGGCACCGAAAGAACTTCGGAGAAATTTAATCACTCTCAAAATCGATGAAAAAATATAACCAGGGCATTGTGTGAGTGATGTATCAGGCCCGACAAAAACATAAAAGAAACAAGATAAACTATACCGAAAAATTTGATACAATATTTGATATGGGCACCGCAAAATTTAAAACGAGTTTAGAAGCAAAAAGTATTGGAAAAATAGACGGATAAAAATCGTTTTATGGGGTAATGTTTCAATTTATTTTTTTACTTCAGACTTCGTAAGTGAAATATGCTAGGTTCCTCGTTGCTAAACACGTAACTAAATATACACGACCAAACAAAAAAAAAGTGGGCTACTTGATTTTCGTGCAAATAATTTAGATATAGGTAAATTAAATCATTCATATTTTCATCCTTTATAATTATATTTTAATAATTCTTAAGAATCACACTACTACATGTTTTGTTTATTTGGTTATGATTTAAACTCAACACTCAATCACAATTTCTCGTTCAAAGTAAATTTAAATAAATAAATATATCATCACGTTTTATTACCCATATCTAATTGCCTCAATCTTCTTTTATTCCCAGATTTCAGTAACGACCCTACATCTGTACAGTTAAGTTAACACTTTAGTGCACGCACTCGGTCGCAGTTTTACAAATATACTTAACACTAGCACAAGGCACGTCTACTTGAATACGTCATCAAAAGAAATAATGTAGCCAGGGTCGGCAAAAATCATGATTTATTTAAAAAAAATCAAAAATCATTGATTTAATAAAAAATCTGATGTAGCCAACAGAAACCTCCCGATATTTAATTTTTATTAAGTTAAATATACATACTTACATATTTAGTTATTGCGGAAACTGTATTAAGATCCATTCCATATAACTATGGTTCTATTTACTATTTTCTTTTTAAAACGTTTATTAATTTGAAATGATTAGTTCTATGACAGTGACATTTATCTGTCAGTTACATACATTTGAGATATGAATTGTGTAACCAAGGAGTTTTGCTTGTTTAAAGCGGAGGCTCCGGGATTATTATTATAGATATTTTATCCATAAAATATATAGAAAAAGTATTTACACAAATCTGTAGCAAATTTAATAGTCTTAAATTTTTATAATAACACAAATCTTCAAAAAGTAACATTTGAAGGTATTTTTTGAAGAAAATCTATTTTGAGCTTCATTTAAAGTACCAGTGCCATTTCCGGTTATCTGATATACACCAAAATCTAATGGTCTCTTCCCATATTAGAATAAGGTAGAAATACAAGGTTTAAAAATTTTCTGAATGATAGTATTTGAGTTCTAGTAAAGGATCCACACACACATACACACACACAGATATACACAAACACACACATACATACACACAGACATCATCGTGAAAATGTTAAATTATCTTCTAGGGACCTTAAAACGTGGCCATTTATCAAAATCTCGATATGCGATTTTTAGCACGATCCCTATACCTCTCTTACCAAGGGTAGCGGGAGGTAAAAATCAAATAAATCATGATTTTTTCTATTTTTAAAGATCTGTTAGTGATATTTTATTCCATAAACGCAAACGAAATCTATAATAACACATTTGAATTTTTGCTTATACGTATAGTAACACATCCACGCACGCGCGCTTGTCTTATATGAAAATGAAAGTGATAAAATATCATTTAATTTTTAGATATTTATACAGAACATATTTTTGTTGCTATTAATAATTTTGTAGCAAATAAATACATTTTAATTATAATTTGAATCTTTTTTACATCTTTTAAAAAAATCAGTTGATTTAAATTAAGACAACCCTGACTTTAGCCATACGTGTGTTTTTAATTGGAAGTTATAAGCAGGATTTAACGCTGTATAAATTATTATTTAAACTAACTTACAGAACACAGGCTATACCAGTCATTTCATATGTAATACGACAGACGGATGAACTATTTACAAGATTATGTCTGTGATCAAGAAATTCTTACCTACTTCATAAAATAGCAAACCTTTTTCATTAGGATAAAATTTTGAGTTTACAGCCAGGTTTTATAAAATCTCTTTTGTTGACGACATTAGTTGGCTGACAAATGCGTGTTTAGTAAAACGACGATATTTTCTATACCATAAAAAGAAATTACGTACTGAAAGGATATGTTTTATCTACATTAAATATTTGAGCTGAATTAACAATAGCCTATTTTTTAAATGTTGTTTTTACCTCCCGCTACCCTTGGTAAGGGAGGTACAGGGATCGTGCTAAACCACGTTTTAAGGTCCCTATAATACGATTTTAACATTTTCACGATGTATGTGTATATGTGTGTATATGTGTATGTATGGATCCTCCACTCTAACTCAAATACTATCATTCAGAAAATTTTGAAACTTTATACTTCGAACTTTTTCTGTAATGGAAAGAGCCCATTAGATTTTGGTGTAAATCGGATAACCGGAAATGGCACTTTACTAGAAGCTCAAAATAGTTTTTCTTCGAAAAATACCTTTAAATGTTTTTTTTTTCGAGATTAATGTTATTATAAAAATTAAAGATTATTAACTTTTCTATAGATTTGCATTAATGCTTTTTCTATATATTTTATGGATAAATTTATAAAATTATCTATAAATTAAATCCCAGAGTCTACACTTTAAACAAACAAAACGCAGTTATTCAATGTACGTAACTGACAGATAAATGTCACTATCAAAGAATTAATCATTTCAAAATAATATTAGTAACGTTTTAAAAAGAAAAACGTAAATAGAACAATAGAAAAGGAATTCAATAAAATTTACAGCATAAGTAAATATGTAGGTATGTATTTAGATTAATAAAAATTAACGATTCACTAAAATGTTTAAGCTAATCCTCATTTTTGGATTAGTGAATTCTATTCTATCCCGATATTTAAAATTTAATCTTCATTTTATTATACCTCTGCTGTCCAATGGTTAGAGCAACGCCTCATGTCATGAGTGCCCTCGGGGCTCTGGGTTCGAATCCCACTAAGGCATGGATGTGTGTGAATGTGAACCCACTCTGTAAATGGGATTTAATCCTGCTGAGGGGTTTAAAAAAAGGTAGATACTTGAATTAGATTAGACTATATTTTAAATTTTACGTAATAAACTGTTAAAATTAAAATAAAATTCGCTAATCCAAAAATAAGGATTAACTTAATCGATTTTGACTCGGGCTGTAAATGGCGGGAGGTATTGTGTTGGTTAAACCAGATTTTTTTACTACAAACTGTGTCATAAAAACACTTATTGTAGGCTCTTTTTTAAAAATAGCTTTTTACGTTTAATAATTCTTGCTTGTTTATACACTTATTATCTTTTACTGTTCAGACTGCGCGCATGCCAAAAAAGGCGCTCACAAGGCTGTATTTTAATCGACTAGCTTCACTAAAATCGCCACAGCTCGGCTTCCTTTTATCATAGATTAGTGTTTCATACATGTAAACCTTCCTTGATAGATGATTTATAAAAAAGGCCGCATCAAAATTCGTCCAGTGGTTCTCAAAAATGACGCCAACAAACACAAAGACAGGCGCCTGCCTACCGGAAAATTTATTTTGTGCTATGGAGAATAAAACAAGGCACAAGAGTTTTACTCCACAATAAGAGCAGTAACTAATCATCAGAAAGATTTAGTTACAAAATGATACTATGTACTTATACTAAAAAACAGTTTCAATTTAGAATTTACAGCCTGTTCATAATTAACTGTTTTCTAAAACAATTAACTCTCTTTGATTCACAAGTAAAAATCTCGTAAGATGATATAGTCATAAAGATCTGCGAAGTTTTTATGCCAACAGAATATTTATTGAGTCGTAAAGCAGAATTATTCGAGACTGTAAAAATTATCGTTAAAAGAATCAAAGTGTATATAGCATCTTGAAAAAAGATAAACATTACTTCACCGGATAACGTTTTCGCAAAATCATTACAGTATTTATAAATAAAAAATAAAACTTTAAGTACGAAATTACGATCGGAGATAATTTTAGTGTAACAATCCTGTTTATGCAGAGGCGGCTCGTCAAAAGGGTACAGGGTTGCAGCCCCCCGATATAAAATGAATTTTTCTGTTTATTATCGCCGTTATTAAATTTTTATTTATTTAAAAACAATTATTTTCTTGTTTTTAATACAAAATCGCTCAATAGTATTTTATATTATTATTTTATTTTTTATCATTACAGAAATCTGTATACAAAGCAGATTGGTACGCCCATCAATTACCCATTGCTGGGTATATTTATTTATTTATTTTATTACAATACATATTTAGTTGTTTTTCTTTTTGTTGTTAATCCCCCATTTCGGTAACAAAATTACTAGCTCTTAGCAACATTTCTATTGAAAATAACAACAATAATTATTGCAAATGTTGAATAAAGCATTAACACGACAGGATTCACATTTTTATGTTACTTCTAGTCAGAGCTGGGCTATACTAGCTGCCAGCTAAGCTACATTTCCTCGTAGCTGTAGCTGTAGCTAAGCTATTTTAAATAAATTGTAGCTGTAGCTTAGTTACATTTTTCTCTAAAATAGCTGTAAAATTGTAGCTTTTTTACCTAACCCTCAACTGGTATGGTGGGATCAATATTGACCCCAGGGAATTTTCAATGACAGTATTTTAAGTTTGTAACAATGTTAGCTTCCTGGGATTCCCCGTATTCTCTACTCATATAATGAGGTTCGCAATGCTGCGTTTTAAGTTTGTTACTTGAGATAACATTGAGGACGTATTGGGGTCTCCCATGACCCCAAGATACCGGTTACGTTGTTTTTAAAATGTAGCGAAAAGCACTAACAAAAGCGCAACTTGATTTTTTTCCCGAGAATATTGAAGACATTCCTGATTTGGATATAAATAAAATAAATATATAATCACGACATATTATCAATTGCTGGGTGCCAATCTGCTTTATACACAGATTTCGGTAATGATGACATATTTGTACCATGCGGGCGTTTACCAGGCGCCACCTCACGGGCACTCATTGCTGGCGTGGAGAGTGCACCACTAGGGTTAATTTTGTGCCATTTAAAATTCGAAATATTTGGCGTCGGTCGGGATCGAACAAAATTTTTCAATAAACTTGTAATGTGTTAGATTTTTTAATTAATAAATACAATCTGAGTTTTTTGTTAAATAAAGTTTCCTTGTACTAGTGTGCTTAGAATAACGTGTTAATTTTATTTATTTTTAATATAATACCTAATTGTATCTAGCGTTTTTTTAAAAATACTACTGTAATGTCATGTATGCCTTTCTTATTAAATTTATATAACCTACAAATACTTACGAATTTCAAAAAGTTACTTTAAGTAGCTGTTTTCAGTAGCTATTCGCTACATTTTTCTGTATTAAACCACTTTAACACGCATGTTCCATCCTGCAAAAATAAATAATTGAGAGCGCAGTTTAATTCAGTTTAATCGTAGTAGAAGCACTATCAGCATATGCAACATGAGTGATAGTGAGTTTAATATTCGTTACAAACATTTCACTTTATTCTACGTATAATTATGAGTACAAAGAAATGAGTATCATTTTTGCATTTGTTGCAAGTAACATTGCGTCAATTATAATTGGTGCTTTCATTGCGATTGCTCTGGATCTCTACTATTTTCGTTAGACATCATGATATGACATCGAATAGTCGAAATTATTCTGTGGTCGACTGGGAAAAGAAAACAGGGCCCATGCAATTAAGATCGGTTTTATTTCTCCAATATCTGAAAGCAGGAATAGTGCCAAAACCTCTTGCATCACATAAAAAGTCCAAATTCAAAATTAACAAGAAAAATAATGTTGGCCCAAATAGTATAGGTAAACCACTGGTACTCATTTCTAAATCTTATTTACGACCTCTATTGCAAACGTCCATGCAATTTGCATAAAGACTAGTAGTATCATTATGTAAGATTTAATTTTGTTCTATTTGTACCTTCTGAACCTTTACAAAAAAAAAACATTTTTTATTTATAGTATGTAAACTATTATTTACGAAAGATGACTATTCAAGGTCATTTGTTCGAAGAAAGAATACACATCACTTTATAGCAGTAGCTTAGCAACATTTTGTATTAGAAAGAGAAAGATTATTTGACCTATGTCTATTTTATGTATGTGGTGTGACAGATATACGTACATAATGGCATTACTTTCTAATACAATATAAACAATAATGACATATGTCGTAGAATTACAGATACCTAATTATCTACTGCACTGCCCTCTGTGCTAATAGTGAAGAACATAAATCTTTCAGAAAGGCATTATTTAGAAAGAAACATAATATTCAAATAAATTACTTTTAGTTTTTCAGTTAAAAAGTGTCCATAAATATTTCATGTTGTACGCCTATCCATACGAAATGCAATGAAGTTATCTGCAAGTAATATTATATCAGACGGCTCACGAATGACCTTGAATAGTCAACTTTCGTGAATAATAGTTTACTAATTTTATTTAACAATAAATAAGCAGTCGGTATTTCTCTTTGGTTATTCCTAAATTTGCTGAAATAAAATAATAACTTTAAAAAGTAGCTGTAAATGACAGCTACAGCTAGTAGCTATAGCGCAGCTACTTTAATTTGAAATAGCTGTAGCTAAGCTACTTTTTTATTAAAGTAGCTGTAGCTGAGCTACATTTTATGAGTAGCTTGCCCAGCTCTGCTTCTAGTCACAATTTTTAGCAATGTTGCAGACCGTACTATCGCACAAACCATAACAACAAATTAGAACATGAGCCAGTTATATTAAAACGACCTTAAACTTAAAATTATTTGATAGGGAGTATCAAAGTTTATAAAAAGTTTTTGAAATAATCGAGTTTTTAAAATTTTAATGCCCTCAATATCTACGTCACACATCTACTCTTTTCCAAATTTTTACTACTTTCAAACCTGCTATCGCGTTTTTGGAATCCGGAATTAATTTTCAAGTAGGTAAATTTGTGCAAAAAATTATGAAACAACGAAAGTAAACCAAATAATACTTGTTTGAGTTTATGATGCCGTGCCATATGGAAGCCACGCATGAAGCCACGTATACTATGTTCGAAGATATTTCGTTATGGCCCTCTCAGCGGGTCTATTGATTTATAGGGGTGGAAGGACAGGTATGTATTCTATATTTCCCAATTTAATTTTATTTTTAATAATGAAACAGATAATTTTGTACAAATATTATTAATGATAATGAAGCAAAAAAAAATTCATCATTTAATTAAATAATGCAATTAAACAATAGTGCCATACATAAAAATAAATATATATATATATATATATATATATATATATATATATATATATATATATATATATATATATATATATATATTACATTGATATACTTATGTAATTATTCGACAATATCATTTTCACAATCTCAATCCATTTCAATATCGTCACATAAGTCTTGAATATTTATAATAAAATCTTTGCTAATATTATTAATATCAATATATTGATTTTCTATATCAATCACATGACGCACACAACCCAAATTTCTGGTGTTATATTGTTCATTTCATTTATTATTAGTTCGGTAACATCGTCACTTACAGTCGGTGATGTATTGTTCCGTCTTATATTGCATTTTAATTGCCCCCAAATTAATTCAATTGGATAAATTTTTGAAAACTCATTTATATACCTACTCACTAGGTATGCCTTTGGTATCTTATTTTCCCTAATATGTATTAATACCAGTCAAGGACGATTCTTCTCATCTTATATTTCTAATAATAATCAAAGACTTAGTTTAATTTTGTGAATTCATTATTATTTCGAGTAAATCTGAAATACGTAATGTGCACAGAGATTAGGGATTTCCGAATTTAAATATTTTGCAATCCTACCCTGAGCGCCAACAGGTACAATCTCCTGCTGTGTGCGGTTCACCACAGGCTTAGTAAGTTAAAGCCATAACGAAATATCTTCGAACAGGCTATACCTAGTTTGTTTGAGAATGAAAGATATGTGGTGTAACATAGGCTGTTGTTTTAAATATTACTTTTATAAATGTTGCTTAATGAGCTTAATATCTACGTCACATAATATTGAAAAAAATTATTACAACTTAACGGAATGCAATTAATAGTTTTACTAGTATTTGAACTATATAAAAAAATTAAATATAGTTGAGGACCCCATTAGGGCTGATAGCATTGAAGCCCAACATACAAAGAATTTATTTTAAAATGCAACATATTTTTCATCACTTCCATGGTTAGTCATTACTGTCAAAAAATGACAACAATGTAAAATTTGTCCATTTTAAAATGCAACATTATAAATAGTACTACAGCACACGAGATTCCTCCAAAACACACCACAGATGGTGTCAATTCTTTCTACGACCGACTAGGATATTTCTTCAGTGGGAATGTGGGTATTTTTGAACATTTATTACATTAAAATTATGAATTTTTGTACGCCAAAGTTTGTTAAGATGTGGTACATTAAAGTTTTGATTTTTTGTTAATCGTACCTAGGCTAATTTATTGGAAATTAGTATTGATAATACAAAACTACAAATTTTATATGTTGCATTTTAAAATGGATAAATATTACATTGTTGTTATTTTTTGACAGTAGTGTTTAACCATGGAAATGATTGACCATATGTTGCATATTAAAATAAATTTCCTGTATATTCTAGTTTTATTAATGATATATATTTTTTTAATGCATATTGACTTTTTATTTACTTTATTGGTACAGGCCAGGGGATATAATTTGGTGCAGCTCTGGCTTGTTTCTGCAGTTCTAAATTTGAAAAATGCAATTCTAAATTCAAATTTTGCAGTTGCTTTCTCTTCACTCTACATTTCTCGTATTTATTATTCAAATGTGTATATAAAACAAGAATTATAAAATAATTATTCGAACGCGCAACACATTTAGGTATTGTATTTGTCTTGTATTTCGTAGTATTTAGTTTTCTGCCTTTGTCACGGCTTAAATGTACCTGTTCTTTTGTATGTAAGTAATGTAGAGAAATAATTTTAATGAAATTGATTTCTTGACATAAAAAGGCGATAAACCTAAAACTGCTTATTCTATGAAAAAATGTAAGTTAGTTATTTGACCTTGAACTCAATCCCCCTTCCCCTCTTTAAACTAAAAAGTGCAGCTTCAAATTTTTCAAATTATATCCTCTGGTACAGGCCCACTAATACAAATTCCTAATTCTTACTAGCCGCTACTGAAACAGAACTAAGTAGATGATATATTTTTATTGTTCGAATAAATTATCTCAGAAGTAATCACCTACAATGGCTCTATAAAATATTTGAACTGGTTAAAAATGTAGAATCAGAACAGTAAGCCAAAATTATGAAATAAATACAAAAATTCATAAAATTATACTGTCACGTCAGAATTTTTCCGTTGACTGTAATATCTTATATTTCATATTTTTGCGACCACATGACACGGTTTAAAATAGAGCAGCAAATATATTTTTTTTACATATTACATATATAAAAACTAGTATAAAAACATGTCATTCACCGTTTTTCCTTAAACGTAATTTTACTGACATTTTTATGTTTTAAATTTAAAGTACCTAATCCATCTGAAAGTTTTTACACGAAACAATAAAAACTTTTTTCTATTCCATTTTGTTTAAATAAATGCTAAACACAATTACAATCTATCGAAGTATGAACCAAAATATTTTTGTACTTACTTACGCAAATTCTTGTAATTAGTTCCAACTTTGGGTTTATATTTTAATTTTTCAACGTCTAAAATTTGATTACACTCATACCATTTCTAAAACTTTAAGCTACTTTCTTTAAAAAATCTTAGATAGGTAATATTTTTTTACGCATAAATTCATTTAAATTTAAATTCTTCAATTTAAGATTATTCATTATTCCTATTTTTGAATAAGGAAAGCAATGGTGAAATTTCATATATTCCGATAGTAGTGGCACTCGCATTACATTTTTTAACCAATTCCATTTTGTACATTTTAATAAAATTCATATAAAAAATGTTTTTATTTATTTATAGTAATTATAAATCATTTAAGAGAAAAATCCTGACAGAACGTTGCAAAATTTCGAAAAATTAACAGTGTTAATTTTTGGTAAAAATGTAAGTACAGTGTGTCAAAAAAAACCTATCTCGGAGTAGGCTATGAAGAGAGAAACAGTAGGCTATGAAGAGAGAAACATGTCTGAAATTCAGTTCAAAAGCCAAGTTGCCAAATTTAACTTGAAATGTAATTTTAAAGAAAAATGATAATAAAGAAGGATACGGTGTATTGCCAATCACCGTTTCCTCATTTGTTTCCATTTCTAAAACAATATTCAAGAAGAAAAGCTTTGATTTCTTTTGATAACATTTTTGACAATATCTCGTGTCAAATTGACATTTATGTATAAAATTTAAATTGACGTACGTTTCTTTTTCCATAGCCTCCTCTAAGTTGGGATTTTTTTTTTGAACACACAGTACTCTTTGGCATTAGTGTAAAGCTAACGTAAATAATTTTCAGAATACAGAAAAATAAATGTATCATTCCATTAAAAAAATCAACGATGGTTTCGAATTCAGAACATTTCGATATCAAAAAAGGTCATTTAAGTTCGCTTCCATTTTTTAAATTTAAACTACAGGTTTAACATTAATAATAAAAAATCTGATGTGGCCAGCACATTATCTAAAGGTGATGGAAGGTAAATATAGCTACTTGCATATAATTAATTATTAATTTATAGTTACATTTGTGAAATATCCATACGTCACGCTTACTTTACAAAGTTTGTAATATTTGGTTTTGTAAGGGTCTTTGGAAGTAATACATCTAGTCCATTCGTTTATTAAGGTAGATATCAGTATACCAGTTTTTATAAATTATAGTTTTAAATCTTTTAAAACACCCTAATATGATTTTAGTTATCTTCACAAGTACATATTTATAAACATTGTTAACTTTATATTTGTAAATGTAAATTTTGTAGAGATATAGCCCTTATTGCAGAAATATGAATTATTACATCATTATTATTTTATATTTTACGAATTGAGCAACCTGTAGAGATAACATGTTATTCTCAAAAAACACGTTTAAAAAGATAATCTTTGTAATTATTACTCATTCCTATTCTATTTATAGTAATTGTAACAACTTATTGTTCAAGCTATCCTATTTAACGCTGTTTAATTAAGTTTTAACCTTCTAAGACAATTATTTGCGTCTTAAAATTATAAGTTGGAAACTGACTTTACAATAGAAGAAATAGCAAACATTGTTTCTAACAAATAATTTACAAAATTTGTGTGACCGTCTTGGTAAATTAAATACCTACTTGCACATTTGATACGATTAAATATTTAATTATAAACTATATAATTTCAACCTCGCACTCAATTAAAATGACATAAATTCAACGAATATTTAATTCGTGTTATTTTCTAGTATATACTTTAAAAATAGTTTTGTGCTCACTCAAGTGTATATAGTGTATAACACCCAACTAGTAGTAGTGTATTTAGTAAGCTATTAATTTTAGACAAAAATGTTTCAAATGAAGGTTGTAGATAATAAAATTCTACACTTAAATCACTAATAAGATTTTATTTTGCACCTTTCATAACCTAGAAAACTGAATTTGAAATTTTATAAATATTGCTCATTTGTAATGATACCCATGAAATTGACACAAAGTTACAAATAAATAATGATTTTTGAACTGTCAGAATAATATTATTGAATTATTTGCAGATTCTTTTCTTAATAAATACGCTCTATTTTTCACATAAAAAATAGTAATATAATAATTACGAAATGTCTTTATACGCTTGTACCGTTCCTTTTTGAGCGACTGCAGCGCCGACTACTGGAAGCGATAAGCATCTTTGAGTTGATCATTGTCAAAATCTGGAAAATGTCAGTTACAATTACTTGTGGTTTTCAAGCTATAAACTTGAATGTTTTTCGAAATAAAAGTAAAAGTGAAGGTAAAAAATTAGTGGAAAGCTATAAAGTTTCTAGAGTCAAGGAAATTATTGAAAATAATTCGCAAAAATTAAGGTGCTGTTTTAAGAGAAACTTTAGGAGCTCTTGGCAATAGAGCACATTAAAATATTTTTATAATGTCGAAATTAAGGTAAAATAATGTAGATATTACTAGTTTAAATAATAATTAATTTTAAAATATGTTAGGTGAAGAAAGATGCAAGAATCATGTATGGCTGATAAGAAGGAAACTTCTGTGCAATTTTGTCAAATTTGAGATAAGAACAGGACTTAATTTAGGTCAAGGAAACTATACTGGATTTGCCTAGGGCCTGTAATTCCCAAAAGACAAACTTTTTAATTTCAAATCGACGAAATAACTGTTACAAAATATATGTTTCCCAATAAAGAAAATTTGATTTCAATATGAACATGACTAATAATACAAAAAATTGATTATAACAGTTTTATGTTTTTATAAAACTATAGTTTAATCGGGGCAAATGCACATATCTAATGTGTATCATATGGCTGGAGATAATAGTGAATATGTGTCTCTTTGATTCAGAAAACGACTAATCACACAGAAAAATTATTAAAATAATTGTATCGTTACTGTATGTTTTTTAAATTTAATCCTGGCATATGAACATATATGTATATCAAGGATGTATACCTATGTAGATAATTTACTGAATATATGTACTTACGTCTGATTAGAGCCCCTGTTTTCTTAAAAAAAATATGAATTTTATTTGATTACAATAAAGGAATACTTATATAATTACAAGGAACTTTGATTACAATAATGAAAATAGCTAATCACGAATGTTTCTTTAATTCTAATGCAATTTAATTTATGATGTATTTACAGCTACATTGTCTTGTAAAATTATAGGTCCTAATTTTTTGATAATGGCCTGCAAAATATTTTTTGCCTAGGGCCCATAAAAGTCTAAATTAAACTATGGATAAGACTGAATTATTATAATTTCAAGTTTATTTACAAAATATTTCTTTATTTATTAAAATATTTAAGTGATAAAAGTAATGTTTCTTGTATTAAAATTACTTATTAATATATTATTCAACTAATAAAAGTTCAGAATTCTGGGTTTTTACTTTCAAAATTTGAGAAATTTTGAGCGCAGCATACTCACCTTCCTTTTATCTTAATTATTTCTACTGAACCAAGTAATCTTTATCGATGATAAAATCTTTTAAAGTTTAAATAACACGTAAATCCTATTGAATACACATATTTCTGTCAGCTCAAATATTGCATTTTCGGCCGATTGGCGTCGCCTCGAGCGTTACGGTACAAGCGTATAAACCCAATAAACTAATTTTTCTGACAGTAGTGATTGTCCAAGCATTATGCATTTATTTGTAATTTTAGGTCAATTCTATTGCTATTAATAAGTGATGTGTACATTTTGAGCGTCAGCGCCTCTAACGGCTACATTGGCATTTTTGGTTACCGAATCAATTTTGAGATTTCGAGAAAGTGATACAATTTACAATTTTATTTTGAGTTGTTGCTATTATGTATGAATATTATACATCATAGTATATTGAAACGAATAAAGAAAATATTCAAAATGCCATATATGTGATGTGACAATCAAAAAAGTCAAAATACCAGCGAAGGTACTGTGGCAGAAAATATAATTTTTCTCATAATATGTGTGATTTCTGTAAACCATTTTATCATATTTAAATTTATATTATAATTTATAATATTAGTGAAATATTATAAGATGCACAATTCATGGAAATTGAGATTAAAAAGTTGGAAAACTTGAATGATTGGAAAGAAGAAAATTTCTACATATCACGATATCAGTGTATGATGTTAGCATCTTTCTTTTATATTCGCAAAAAATGAAGAAGATTCTTCATTGAAAATATACCAGTGGAATCAGTTGCACAAGCTCGGACAATAAAATACACGAAAAATACGAACTATGTGAATTTCTATCTTTAACATTAACATTACATGTAGAAAATCTATAATAAATAGACGAATTATGTCAATAATAGACTTCTGTTTTATACAACTACAAGTATTATACAATTTTCTGCTTCTTGTATTATATCTTGTTCAAATATTAACTTAAGACACACATTTTTATATAATTCATTATTGCAATCAGACGACCATTGTTGGAATTTTATTCATACGGTAAGTATCTTTTACAATGAGAAAATATGTATACCTAAAATAATTTTTCATGTTAGTAGAAGATATCTGTTGAAAAGTTATTTTCTTATACATCTGTTCCTCATATAATCTTCTAGGACATTTATAAAATTCTCATTTGTTTAATATGTTTCAACGAGAGCCAACACACGTGTCCATTAATAAAATTTGATACTTCAATCGGTAATTTTGTAAGAATTATTACATCCCCCACTGCATCACATAATATTTCACGTCCTATCATTCGCATACATTGCAAATAATTTATAAAATAGAAATTGCAAAGTTATTCTGACTTAAAACATTGACACTTTTGTGCACACCGCCTATACAAATATGACAAAATTCATAAAAATTTAAATTCGGTTTTACAAGATACAAAACATGAAAAATAAAATCTGATTAGTAATATAGATGTAGAATTTTATTGCCTACAAACTTTATTTGAAACATTTTTGTCTAAAATTAAGTAGACAGCCTGTATGTATAAGCGTATTAATAAATGTTATTTATTTTTAATTATAGTGGTTTATACAGTATGTAACGTGTATTACGAAAAGGCCATAGGTGTTTAACTTTAGACAATAATGCTTCATATAAATGTTTAATTCTGCATCCAACTCAAAATTACATTTTTTGCACGTTTTGTAACCAAGAAAATTTAATTTAAAATTTTATAAAAAAGCTTATAATTGACCAAGCGTTTGATTGAGTAGTTCTCAACCTTGCTGACCACCAAAACACAAATAAATTTTCAATTTTGACATTTAGTCATATTCACCTACAGGTGTCCCTATTAACGTGTCCTGCACGGGATCTCGGGCACTAAAAGAGATACGAAGTCAGTTAATTTAGAAAAAAGTTGCCCCGTTATGTAACCATTTTAGTGGAGCATTGTTATTTGAGAAAAAATGCATAGGTTACTAAAATAGACTGAATATAAATTTTGCTGTTTTTTTTTTTATTTTGACGAGTAACGTGCAAGGATTAGGTAATACTAGATTACAGTGTGCACCTCTTTAGCTTGGGGCGTTAATTTTGTTCATTTCAAGGGTGATACTCATTTTTTATCAGTTTGATTTCGACAATTAAAAGGATAAATTTTTATACAAACGTCCTATTGGGAAAGAGTGATTGGTAGTATTTACTCCAAATTTTAGTCAGCCTAACTAACTAATTACTATGAATTACAACTGAATTTGATATTTTAGTCATAGCTTCATGGGCGACGGCACGGAGAGTCGAATGGGTTGACGACCCCCTTTCATTTATGGATGTGCATACATTTTTTTTCAAAATAATTTTTTTTTCTAGCCAAATTACCTTTAGGAGTCCGGTTTCACATTTTTTTAAAAGTATTTTAAATGTAAGTTTATAGTAATATAAATAATAATAATAATTTATTGGTAATTTCGTAAATAATTAAATAAGAAGATTGTCACCAGAAATAGTCATGAAAAACAACCCCCCACTCCTGTGACGTCGGAGCACATACAGTACGTCATTCATAGCCAATAGGAAAACAGTTTACGTTATTTATATCAATAAAAGTAGGCGATAGTTTGTCACATGTTAAACTGTATGTGCTCTGACGTCACATTCTGTTTCAGATCACATGATTTTTTCAAAATATTACACACATTTCAATAATTAATTGTAAAATATCTAATTAGATATTTCGTGATATTTTCAAATTTGAGGATCTTTAAAGAACAATATCTTTTAAAATTTAGTACTTAGAAGTAGTGATGCACGACGAGGCGAGAGTACTCTCGCATCTCGTCTCGTCTCGTTGCATTATGCGAGACGAGAACGAGAGCGAGATTGCAGTTTAAAATTCGAGGCGAGATCGATATAACAACTGCGAGAAGCGAGAAATCTTGCGAGATTCTCGCGAGAGTCTCGCAATACAAAGTATTTGTAACTTTATAGCTTTGGTTAATAAATTCAATGAAAAATGCACCGTACGAGGAGTGGAGTCAACGCTAATTCATGTATGGAACACGTAAATGTGAAAATTATATGAATTCACTATATTTTTTGAGTCTAGAGTCGATTCGATTAGTATCGTTCCCAGAGCGAGGAAATGCTAAAATAAAGACAAAATCAGTATTGCATCCATCAGAACAAGTTTTCTCTAATATTTCATCCCCTAATTCACCCCAGTTAAAACCACGGTTAATAAAACTATTGTCGCCCCTGAAAATTAAAGGATGTTATATTAAGCGTAGATGGGAGCCAACAGGGAGAGAAGCGGAGTGATTGGTTGCCGGCGGGTTATCAGTGTAGCGGTTTTTTATGAGTTAATCTTACTTAAATAGTAACATATATTTAATGAAAAAGCGTAGGTACTTTTAAAAAATAATATTTTGACAGACAAAATGTGTCAACAGATGTTCGTATTGAAATAGTTTAGAGATCACAATTTGATGATAAATTGGATATTTTAGAGGTAAATTAAATTATTTACTAACATCACATTTTGTGGTGACCATAAATGAATAAACATTATGTTCGTATGGAAATAATTCGGTGACCAGAATTTAGTGTTTCGTCTCTTTATTATAGTTATACGATTGCAAATACATGGAAGACGGACCTATTGGTGCGAAATTGTCTCTTTTAGTTAAACAGTTACGTAAATACGTTGTGCGCATGCGCTTATTTTTATAGCGAGACTCTCGCGAGACTCTCGTGCGAGAACGAGATGAGACCCAAAAAAATGTGCGAGAACGAGAGCGAGATTGAAATTACAGATCCGAAAACGAGATGAGATCGATATTTTATATTTCTCGTCTCGTCTCGCCTCGCTTGCATCACTACTTAGAAGTCATATAAAAATTCTTGCATTGCATTTATTTTTTCAAATTTCAAAACAATATTTTTTGATAACCACTCCATCGATTTTCAAATGTAATAACTTTTATAAAATCCTTATACTATGTAGTACAACATTTGTCGTGAACATTTTTTCCAATGTATGCACAAAGTCTTTATTCAAATTTAAATACATTAAAGTTAATCATTTGTGTGCGTACTTTGCATAATTTGTACGTAAAAATGGCAGAAACACGCTTTTTTGGATACATTAAAAAAAATGTTTAGGACAAATGTTATAGTAGATAGTTTAAGGATTTTATAAATGTTTTACTTTCGAAAAAATGGAGTGGTTATCAAAAAATATTGTTGTGAAATTTTTGATCGATGATATGTTTTACAAGGCCGAAAGGTAATTTTGAAAGATTTTTTTTTCAATAGTCCTTAAAATAAGGGAGTTGTGACGATTTTTCGAAAAACAAACGAACTCCAATAACTACGAACCGGGACACTATTTATAATTTTCGCACGGTATAAATATATCATCATTATTACCGACATCTGCGTACTAAGCAGATTGGCACACCCAGCAATGGGTAATATGCCCACCTAGTAAAAAAGTCTGTGGGTGCCCATGCCTCTAATTAAGAGTAAAACTACCAGTCAATATGTTTAGGTTTCCAACGATATGTAATAATTTATCTACTTATGTTCATTTACTTCAAACAGCAAAGATGCAACAATTATTGAATGTATAGGTTAAAAGCGTTGGTTCTCCCTTCATAAGTTTTAACATGTTTCCTTTTACTATAAATTCCCAAAGACATTACTGAAATTAGTTTCCGCAAAATCATACATAGGCATTACATTTTGTGTTCCTGCCTAAGGAAATGAATAAAAAGGGATAAAGACCCTATCCAATAAAGGTGTGTATTGGTATTATAATTTTAATTTACACTTTTTTACCTTCCGTCGTACCTTTAGGTAAGGAATGTATTGTTTTTGGTCAAAAAATTCGATGGTGAGTTTTTAATGAATAAGCACGTTTTAGAGTCCCTAGAATACGATTTCACTATTTTTGCGATGATGTCTGTATGTCTGTGTGTATATGTGTATATGTGTGCGTGTGACGATTTTTTCTCCGTCGATAACTCCAACACTGCAATACAAAAATTATAATTCTTTTGTATTCCTCTTCGTTACATCTGCATGAAGAGCTGGTTAGATTTTGGTTATAATTGGTCGATAAAGTACCCTCATTTGAAGATTTTAATAGTTTTTCTTGACCGACGCCAAATATTTAGAATTTTAAATGGCACAAAATTGATCTCTGTGGTGCACTCTCCACGCCAGCAATGAGTGCCTATGAGGTGACGCCTGATAAACGCCCGCACGGTACTAATATGTCATCATCATTACCGAAATCTGCGTACAAAGCAGATTGGCACACCCAGCAATGGGTAATATGCCATGATGATATATTTATTTATTTATAAATATTAAAGACTATTTTATTCTCTATAGGATTTGATTACATTTTACAGGTACTTCATATTCAATGGATATTGAGTTAAAAACTTAAATTTCATAAAGCAACCAGCTATGCAAAAACACTGGAAACAGCTAATATAATTTAAAAAATTTTGATAGACAGATGTCAATGTCAAGTGCGATTGACATGTAGTTTGTGTTATAATTTTATTGCAAATATAGAATCAATTCTAAAAAACTTTCTGTATGGAATTTGTGCAAAATACATAGAACTAAGGGAAGGGGAGGGGAGGGAAGAATCTTCCTCCACTCATCCTTTCCGATGGATGAGTCGAGGTTAAGTGAAACCTTTACTCATAAATGAAATTCATAAACGTTAGTACTGAGTCACTCACTCAAGTTTGAGTGGAGTATGAGTCGAGGAAGAGACTTCTTTTTACTTCCTTGTACAAAGTAAAGGAAGTATTGTATTCGCGAAAATTTCGGTTTTCAGATTTCAACGGAAATATTCATTGTGACCATCCCTGAATTTATTCTGACTAATTTCGTCGTGACGTCTGTAAGTACGTACGTATCTCGTATAACTTAAAAACGGTAAGCCGTAGAAAGTTGAAATTTTGTATTTAGGACTTCTATGACATCTAGTTGTGCACCTCCCTTTTTGGTCATTACATAATTTCCAGAAATGGTACTTTATTTGAAGCCTATAATGGATTTTAATGAAAAACTATATTAAAATATAATCCAAAACTTTTCAAATTTGGTATATGACTTTTATATCAATTGGAATAACATTTTGGTTAAAACAGGCTAACCGGAAGTGATATATTACCTGAAGTTGTTAACAGTTTTTCTTGAATAAAATGGTTTCATTTTGATTTTAGAAATAAATTCTTCAAATAAGAGTTTTAGAGAATTAAATTCTGCGTCTAGCACATCAAGTACTATTAAATTAGCCCTTTGTATAAGCGACATATGTAAATTTAAAACTTATATACTTTTTGGTTTTTGTAATGGAGCTTGCTATGGATTAGGACAAAAAATAACAAAAAAATAAAAAATAGATGTTAATGTCAAATTACGTCAAATACGTGCAATTTTATAATTGAGTCTATATTTCATATTAGTCTTGCGTACAAGGAAGTCGTGTGGTGTCCACATTAGATTTTTTTTTAGGAAAATTCTGTTGAAATTAGGCGCAACTATTTTGACAAGTATGACAAGCATATAAACCAGTAGTTTGTACAAAATACGAGTAATTTGAAACAATGAGTAGGTACAAAATTGAATGGCATACAAATGTTTTCTCCAGAGGAAAAATTATGTTTGGGTTTGAAGTCAATGATTTAAAAATAATACCACACTAAACCGAAATGTCCAATGGATTTGAAAATGTGATTCATACGAAAACATTATAAATTTACCATTATATGATGATAACAATATATGCATTTCAAACTATGATTAGATATAGGAGGGTCCTGACTTCTAATCCCAGTGAGTGCTGGCCATATCAGATTTTTTATACTGAACTGGTAACAACTGCTATTAGCTTAGCAAACGTGTTCGGTAGCAATTAATATTTGTTGTTTTTGGAAATTGGATTTTAATTTTAATTATCTTTCAAATATTAGAAAACTGTAAAATACATTCAATTAAGGTGCATTCACAAATGAAAATTGGATGTATGGTTTTTGTTTAGGTTTAAGTAAGTCATTCATAAATGTAAGTTTAAATTACCTGAAAATTAGTTTTGATATGTACAGACATCTGTGTAAATGTTTCAAAAACAAGATTAAAATATCGGTAGAGCAGTACTCAACAAGACACCTATGGGCCGTGAAACTGTCATTCGCACGGCATTATTGGTTATATTTCAGCAATTAAGATATGACAGTCTCCATGTTCTTCTCGCATTTGTTTAAAAAGCCGAATCCACCAAGTAGATACTAAATAAAGATGGGTGTATATATCTATATCATTTCAGAATCGTTCTCATTGGTGAAGTTTGTGACGTCAAACTAAATCTTAAACCTAAAGTTTGGACCTTGCAATGTTTAGCTTTATGATTTGGATTTAGAGACCCTAAATTCTGAAGTGTGAATGGAGTCAATAGGTTTGTTCGTTCCGCTATGCTGCGTTTTACCGCAAAACGCGGCGGTAATTGTCGCTGCGTTTTGCGATTCACTGCCAATCGCCGCGGTAATAATTTAAGTTACTAAAAATTATTTTTCTGTTCGACCCGTTTGCGTTAAATTATTTTCGAAGATACTTCAGACTATTATAATTATAAAGGATACTCAGTACAAATATATTATTCCATTTTCCATTATTTTAATTGTTTACTGTTGTTATCATTTAAATTTAACTTATTACAATTCATAATTCATATGACATTGACATTTATATATTTTACAAATGTATTTTAATTTCTAAAACTGAAACATTACACAGCATACTTATTGAAAAATAATTTTTACCTAATATTTATTTGTCAAAAACTGTCATACTAGCACTTCATATGTAGACGCGAACATTACCGCCGATTATTTTTTTACCACCGAGTCATGAGTCACTGTAAAAATTTTCACCGCCAGCTGCCGCGGCGTTTTACCGCAAGTTACTAGAAAAACGGAACGAACAGAATCTAGTGACTTTACAGTGAACCGCGAATCGAAAAGAACAGCAAATTTCACCGCCGCGGTTTGCGGTAGACGCAGGGTAGCGGAACGAACAAACCTATTACATAATATGCGGCCAAAGTCTTCAAACCTAAATTATAAACCATAAATCTAAACCCAATTTTCATTTGTGATTGTGAATGCACCTTTATTCAATATTAAGCCTGTAAGGCCTATAACGCTATATTTAAAAATGTTAACCTTTTCAACATTTTGCCAATGTGACAGATATCCGAATTATTTCAGATTATTTGCTTTTAAAATGGTTCTTGTTCAGTACAGAAAAAATGTCAAATTAAACTAAATAATGATTTCAACGTAAGTTTAGAACAGTAACCAGTAATAGTATTAAATTACAAATTTTCAGTTATGCTAATTATTATGACTGTACCATATTTAATTTTTAATACACTCATCTATCTTCTGTTGTAATATTTGGAGACCTACTTTAGTATCTTGAAAGTTGTCATGTTCTTCATAATAAACAAATGAGGCATGGGTACAAATATTTCGGTAACCGTTAGCAACAGTTTTGTTGTGAGCTCTTCAACTGTTAGATTGATGGGAAATTTAGTACAAGTTTGTATAGGGAATTAGTTAGAATTAATTGAACCTGTAGGTTATTTGATGAGGTTATTAATTTTAAGTGAAACATTGTTTATATCTGATTATTTTGACAAATGAAAAAAGTTGTACTTCCGGTACGGAAACATAAATTTATATAAGAGATGTTTTTAACAGTTTAGAATGAATGAACAATCAGATAGTGGAATATTAAATCAAGTCTAAAATAAATCATCTAGAAACATACAGCGTGTATCATAACTTCGGATATAAATTTTAAGGGCATTAGTCAACATAGGTCCTGATCTAGAGGTGGGCGCGTGAGTAATTTTTGTTCACGATCACGCACGCTCATGGAACTAAAAATGTAATCACGAGGTATCACGCACAAATTTGTTAACAAATGTGTAATAAGTTAGGTAACAGATTGGTTTCATTAAAAACGAATGTTTATGGACAAATAGGTTGTTCTATTCATATAAATTTGGTAACAAATTTTTTAACAAAATCGTGTCAAACGGGCTTATAGATTTGTATATCTTTAGTGAAATCGGAGCAACTGTGTATACAATTTTGGGTACAACAATAACACTATTTTTATGCAAAAAATACTGTTGATGACATATTTGGATATAATAATAACAAGAATGTAAATTAAAGATGGAAATTGACAATTAAAAAAAAAATAGAAGAAAACTAGTACTCACGCCCGATTAAATTTCAATCACGCCTGATCACGCACGATAATTTTTTAGTGCCTCACGCTCACGTCCAATCACGACGCAAAATTTAAATTATGTTCACAATCACGCTCACCTCTAGCTGATCTTTAACTGTTTCCGAGAAAGAGGCCAATTGTATTAGAATCGAAGAAATAATGACAAAGATAGGTAGTAATCGAACAAAATTTTATCTATGCCACAACATTTGGCAATTATTTGATTTAAAAAATAAAAATAAAAAATCTAGTGTGGCCAACACAATACCTTTCGCCATTTATAGCCCGAGTCACAAAAAGGATTAAGCTTAAGATTATCTTTATTTTTGGATTAGCGAACTTTACTCTAATTTTGGCAGTTTATTTCTTGAAATATAGTCTAATCTAATCCAAGTAACTACCCTTTTTGATAATAAAATGAAGATTAAATTTTAAATAACGGGATAGAATAGAATTCGCTAATGCAAAAATGAGGATTACCTTAAACTTTTTTGTGAATTCCATCTAGTTAGTTATACTGGAAACTGTATTGAATTCCTTTCCTATTGTTCTATTTACTTTTTTTCTTTTTAAACCGTTACTATTGAAATGATTAGTTCTTTGACAGTGACATTTGTCTGTCAGTTACATACATTTGAATAACTGCGCAACCAAAAAGTTTTGTTTGTTTAAAGCGTAGGATCCGGAATTTAAATTATGGATAATTTTATAAATTTATCCATAAAATATGTAGAAAAAGTATTAATGCAAATATGTAGAAAATTTAATAATCTTTAATTTTTATAATAACATTAATCTAGAAAAAATAACATTTAAAGGTATTTTTCGAAGAAAAACTATTTTGAGCTTCTAGTAAAGTGGCATTTTCGATTATCCGATTTACACTCAAATCTAATGGGCTCTTTCCATTACAGAAAAAGTTCGAAATACAAGGTTTCAAAATTTTCTGAATGATAGTATTTGTGTTAGAGTGGAGGATCCACACATACATACAGACATTATCGTGAAAATGTTAAAATTAGATTCTGGGACCTTAAAACGTGGTCATTTACCAAAATCTCGATATGCGATTTTTTGCACGATTCCTATACCTCCATTACCAAGGGTAGCGGGAGGTAAAAAGTACATCATCTAAGACAAAAATACAATAAAATTTTATATGAAACAGTTTTTTCTATTTCTACTACTAACGAAGTTATTTGAAAATTATATATTGATCAAGGTCGCCACAACATTTGACAATTATTTGATTTTTTAACAAAAGCACATCTAAGGTAAACAAAAAGTCTCATTTAATTGAAGTCGTAACTCTTATAGTTATCGAGATAACACGGAAAAATTCATTTTTCACTGCCTTGATATATCGGAAACTACTAAAGATCGGACTCATGATTATTAAACTTTCTTTTTAGTCATTTTGCAGCACTATATGGCTTTACAGTTTGTACCCGAAGTTGTGATACACCTGTATAGGTAGGTAATTTAATGGTGTAGTAGGAGTAAGTAACGTGATAAATGAAAAGTTTGTCAACAATGCACACATCTTTATTTTGTTGTACTCTCTGAAATAGTTGTAATTTGCAAAATGAAAGATATGGTTTGTATTTGACATACACAACGTTCTTAATTATACATTACTAATATCTTTAGTTGTAGGTATGTTATTACCACAATATTCAAGCATAAATTTTGCATCTTAAGATAAATATTATTTCCTGCCTAAGTCCCTCATCATTGAAGTTTATATGCCTTTCAAATTTAATAATATATGCTCTTCAGATTATTTACTAATGACAAAAATGGTAATGCTTTTGTACAACATAAATAAGTTCATTAGCTTCATTTCACAGTAGATAGAAATGTATAATTTTATTTATTATTTATTTATTTTTAAGAAATTTAAATGGGGTCCGGTATTAAAAATAAATTGCATATATTTTGTCATATTATGAAAATATGACTAATTTTAAATGATTTTGTACCAAAATATTTTTAAAATATAGAACTTTTCGTTCATAATTTTAATAAAAACGATTAGCACTATAACGATATGACGTCTGTATTTTTGTATCAGTGTACCAAGCGAAAAGAATATAATTTTATATTAATCATAACTTGTGAAAATAAAATCCATATATTTATATGTCGTTCTATTTTACATGAAAATGTATGAAACATTTATCATTTTTATTAAAATAAAACATATTTATTTAAAATCTTTATAACAATAGCTTTTTCTTTTTGACAAGGTACAATTATAGTTTTCTGAAAGTGACAGCTGTCACTAGTTAACCCTCCTTGACATAAATTTTTGGCAGAATTAATGACATTGACAGATATAAACAACTTTAGTCAGTAGGTGAAGTAAAATTACAGATATGACGTCACACAAAATTATTTAAATTTAAAAAAAATATATTTCAAAAACTATACACATTTGGAAAGTGTAACATACGATAAAATTCATCATTTTATTAAATTAATTGAAAAATGAGTACCGGACCCCATTACGAATAAAAGGATTACATTGTATTTAAATTACTAATTCGAATCTAACATTCCTAAATAATTTCAGGAAATATAAATCAAATATATCATCTCGGCTTATTACCCATTGCTGGGTGTGCCAATCTGCTTTGTACACAGATATCGGTAATGATGAAATATTTGCACCTTGCGGGCGCTTACAAGGCGTCACCTCATGGGCACTCATATCAGTAAGGTATTTAAATGCAAAAAAATAAAATAAAAACTAAGCTAATTTATAATTTTACCCGAATGAAAGTTGACTTTTAAATTATTTAGTAGATATGGTTTCTTTTGAAAACATTTCCCTATATTTGATTTGAAAGGAAACTGACCCTTATGTATTCCGTCACAGAAGATTAGAATTGTAGTCAATACCAGGGGGCATTTAAAATGACTTTAGCAATAGAATTTAGGGAGGTATTTAAAAATTTAATACCGCAAATTCTAGTTCGTTCGTCTCAGGTGTAAGCAACCCTCGAGTCGGAATTACTGTTAGAGGAAATTAAAAATAATCTTATTTTGCAGAATTGCCAAATTAAATAGTTTAAAGATCAAAATATTTAGCCAGATATAGTAATGCATTTCTGTGCTTTCCTAATCCAGTATTTAAATGGGTTCATGCAAAAATTTCATACCTGAATATTTCATACAATTCTATTTTCTTTATGGTTTCAATAGAAACCACACCTATAAAATAATTTAAACGTCAACTTTCATTCGCTAGTCATACCATACTCTATGCTCAACCAATATATACATTAAAGCAACGACCAAATATAACTAGACAAAACTTCATTTGGTTTGTTTTGATTTCGACTGGCCAGACAGAGAAACTAGAGATAGAGATATGCCTTGTCTAGTCCGTAAATTACTCACTAGAGGTCACCACTGAGGCCACGTAGAGTATACGTGTTTGGTTTGAACATTGCTCACTTGAGGCGCAAGTGTTTTTAGTTAAAATTTCGTGGTTAACATTTAATGTTAACATTAAATAATTTATAAGGTTTAATATTGAAGAAAAATCAATGTATCACTCACAAAACCACTACAACTACAAAACAAAGACAAAATACACATGCTTCAACGTGGCCTTTACTGAACAACGTTCAAACTAAACACTATACTATACACTGACACTCTACGTGGCCTCTAGTGAGAAATACTCGAACTAGACAAGACATGTCTCTATCTCTAGTTTCTCTGTCTGGCCAGTCGAAATCAAAACAAACCAAATGAAGTTTTGTCTAGTTATATTTGGTCGTTGGTTTAATGCATATATTGGTTGAGCATAGAGTATGGTATGACTAGCGAATGAAAGTTGACGAGTCGAACCCCAAAATGGGCTACTTGCGTACCATATTTTTATTTAATATTTTTGAATTGACGATAAAAACTTGCTACCAATATTTTTTCTTTTGACAAAATTTTCATTAATTGGCCAGAAAAAAAATAATGAAATTTGATTATTTAAATTACCGTCATGTATGACGTAGAATTACGCGAAACCAATGAATGGCCGTAGAGTCATAGAAACGGCATGTGCGGGTAATTTAAACACGACAGATCATTTGTTTGACGTTTTAAGGTTACTATTTTAGATTGTCAAAAGCTTGCTTAAGAAATCGAAATACGTAATAAAAGTAACAGAAACCACGCAAATTGCAAATAATAATCAAGGGACAGAGAGAGAAAAATGAACTAATGTCAAAATTAAATTAAAACTCGCACCCGTCCGCCATCTACAGGTTACATTCTTAAATATGCTTCCCTTGCTCCGGTTCGAAATAATGACGTCAGAGAAAATGTTCTTTCTTAATTTACTAAAAAACATACATTTTTTTTTAAATAAAATTTACATTTTTACGTTCCTTTTCAACATATCATTAGGTATATAGTGATGGATATTGGATTTTCAGTACCACGCAAGTAGCCCATTCTTCGATTCGAGTCCCTGCCTTGAACACATCAATATAATTTTTGTGAACCATATTATATACTGGATTTGACCCTTAACTTTCGCTTACAATTTACAATAGCATAACAAAGGCGACGATACATAGATTTACATAACCCCGTTTTTGTGTGTGATGATATTTAGCCGTGTTGTTGTGTTGCTTTGCTATTTTGATATTCGCGCATTTGACCGTGAGAAACCTTTCTCTGTCAATACACACATTGTTCCGTGGGCTATGCTGTAGCTGTATAGTGTATAGTCTTCTCTGATATCATCATCGGATGATCGTGCAGCGATGACGATGACCTTTGCCGCGAGCCGTGATTGACTTGATATCCCGCAACAATAACCACGCGGTATCAAGACCCAACCATCACAAAGATACAAGAAAGAAGAGAGGAAAATCATATAGGAAATACGGACAATAAGTGTAAGCTATAAAAATAACGGTGGATGGAGGTAATAGGGTCTTCCACCATAAATTAAATTAGAACGTGGGTCATTTATACTTAAACTAGAAAACTGTATAATATAAGGACCTTCAAAATTGTTTTAAAATTCGGATTGATAAATGATAGATTCATAAAATAAAATTTCAAACTTAACACCTTGTTTTTATGTTTATTATACAGGGTGTTTCAACACTTCAAGAAAATAATTAAATGGTAGATAATACATCATATATACACATTACGAATCAATTTTTTTAAAATGTAAAATAAAGGCGTAGTTCTTCAAGTAGAAGTGTACATTTTTCCTGCCGGCCAACTCGAAATTTTTAATAAAAATAATTATTTATTTATTTATAAATATTTGGGAAGCCAACGGTTACCCAATACAACGCTTCCACGATTTATACATAAGGTTAACAACAGACAAATATAGATGAACAGTTTATAGTTTATAATATTTTTAATGCAGTCTTAAATTGACTAAAGAAATCTAAATGCTGAAAATTCTTATTATATGTTATCATTATTCTATTCATAGGGGAGTTTTTTTTTAAAATTATTTGAGTTATATTTTTCGACATAAAATAAACATTTATTGCGAGCGTCTTTCGAGGGAGCATGAAAATGTAATTTATCAATTATATTGTGGTTGTCAATATAATTATTAACAACTTTAAATAAGAACAGCATGTTAGCGTTTAATCTCTTTGTCTCAAGTGGTTTTAAATTATAATCTATCAAAATCTCATCATAAGTTGAGTTAAGAGAGAATTTATATTTTAATAATGAAATAAATTTCCTTCGTATATGTATTATATCATATGTATTATTTAATTACGTAACTGATGTCGAATAACTAATAAATTACATTTATAAAAAATTTCGTGCCAGCCAGTGACACTACTAATGTACAATTCACGAACCATGTCCTATTGCGATTTTTTTAAAACTTCTTGATTCGATTCGTGATTGTACTACATTTCACGTAAAAAAATAGTGGTGGGAAGATAGGTGCAGTTTGATCTTGTTTTTTGATTGGATAATAACTCCATATTATCCAATTAAAGAACAAAATCTAACTGCACCTATCTTCACATCACTATTTTCTCACGTGGAATGAAGTATAATAATAAGTGTAGTATCTACCATTAATTTTTTTTCCCGAAATATTGATGGCCAATGGCATCAACAAGGCCCAAACTAAACTTTAAGCTACATAAACAAAAAAATGCATCGAAATTTTAACAGCAACGTATTAAAATTCATGGGTAGTCACCTAATTTCCATGGCTATCATTTAAAAACATATTCGCATATATAAAACTCGGCAGAGATTGTGGATTGTACAAAAAGATCACACTTGAATTCTCTAATGCGAAAATAACTGTTTATTAGAATTAGACCATAGTATGAGTTAATAACATGATGTGTACAACGATATAAAACTAGATGAGTAACTCAAAATCAAATACATATACAGGGTGGGGCAGAAAAACCTATCCGATTTCAAAACGTTATAAAATTAAAACCACTCAACTTGTCAAAAATTTTTTTTATTAACATATCGCAAATTTTATGCCATTTTTAAATTTAAGTTTTGAAAAGCACATCACTCAAATGTCGTCCTTGGGAGCGGATACACTGATTTAGGCGCTCGCGGTAGCTTTCCATGACTTTCACCGTCATTTCCACAGGAATTTCTTCAATTGCCCGAGCAATTTCCCTTCGTAAAGCAAGAAGGGTCCTTGGTCGATGCTGGTAAACCTTCGATTTGAGGTAACCCCAAAGGAAGAAGTCACATGGAGTGAGATCCGGTGAGCGCGGCGGCCAGCCAAGATCACCTCTCAGGGAAATGAGGCGACCGGGAAACAGTTCCCTGAGAATGTCCATTGATCGTCGCGATGTGTGGGCGGTTGCACCATCCTGTTGAAACCACACATTTTCCACGCCATTTTCTTCCATTTTGGGTCTAAGAAAATTTTCCAGCATGAAACAATAGCGCTCGCTGTTGACCGTTACGGTTTGCCCATTTTCTTCAAAAAAGTAAGGCCCCCAGACGCCTAGGCGGGAAAGAGCACACCACACAGTCACTTTTGGGCTATGGAGGGGTTCCTGATGGATTTCTCGAGGATTTTCGTCACTCCAATATCGAAAATTCTGCCTGTTAACGGCACCACAAAGGTGAAAATGGGCTTCGTCCGTGAAGAGCACAACATCGTCGTTTGGGAGTTCTCGGAGATCGCGACACAGGTTCGTACGGGTTTCAAAATCCCTTTCACTTAATTCCTGTGCAAAAACCATTTTGTAGGGATGCATTTTGAGGTCCCGGTGCAAAATGCGCCGAATACTGCGGTTGGAAATCGCCAAAGCGAGCGAATGTTTTCGCGCCGAACGACGCGGGGAACGTTCAATCGCGGCTCTCACATTGGCCACGTTTTCAGGTCCTGTTGCTGTCCTGGGACGTCCAGGCGACTTCTTTTTCAATGCTGAACTCGTCTGTCTAAAATTTGACACCCACACTTTAATCGTAGCGTGATGTGGAACAGGATCATGACGCCCGAGTCCGAAATGAATTCGAAAAGCACGTTGTGTAGCAATTATCGAACCGCCGCATTCGATAAACCGCTCAATAACAAAAGCACGATGTTCACCAGACCAAGGCATGTTGACTACTGACAAATGGCATAAACCGGCTTTCTAACGGTTTTTACCCCACTACTCTACCTGCTCCCTCTTCTGGGAAAAAGGGATTTGAAATCGGATAGGTTTTTCTGCCCCACCCTGTATATTTGCAAAAAAACACGCCCAATCATATTTCCAGATTAAAAAAAAAAAAACTGGAGTCTGTTACTCTTTTTACCCATTGAGTGGCACGTGGACAAGTGGCGGCAAATAAAAAAATCTGATGTGGCCAGCACATTCCCTTCCGTTAGTTCCATATTTTGCACAAATTACAAACAAAAAGTTTCTTGCATAATATTACATATTTCAAGTACATTACCTTCTATCAGCTCTATGTATTTTGTACAAATTCCATACAGAAAGTTTCACGTAAGATTCTAGATTTCCAGTGAAATTATAATACAAACATACTATGTCAATTGCACTTGACACTGATATCTGTCAATCAGAATTTTCTTAAATGTAGTAGATGTTTCCATGTTTATAGCATAGCTGTCTGATTTATGAAATTTAATTTCTTTATAATTTTTTAACTCTACCTATATCCATTGAATATGAAGTATAAAACGTAATCAAATCGCATAGAGAATAAAATATTCTTTAATATTTATAATAACATTAAATGTAGAAAAATAATATTTATCATCATTTTTTCAAGAAAAACTGTTAAAATCTTAAAATGAGTACTTCCGGTTGACCAATTATAATCAAAATCTAATCATCTCTTCACAAGGATGTATAGAAAAGGAATACGAAAGAATTATAATTTTTTGAATTGTAGTAGGTATTCGAGTTATCGAATCCGAAAAAATCGTCACACACACACGGCATCCTGTTTAGTAATGTCAACACAGTTTAAACATCAAATAAATTTGGAAATATGTATAACGAAGTACATGCTTATAACGTGATTTATACAATTTTTCGATGTAATAATGTCGTTTAAAAATGTATTTAAAGTTCGTTTCCTTGTTCATTTTTACATAAGTCAGCTCTCCTTCCATAATTCTAAAAGAGTGTGATGTGTACATGTGCTCCTAAATAATTTAAATTTTTGCAATAGTATTCTGTGCTCGGCTATCTAATTTGTGTATCTGCAGCTAGTGGACTTCATTGTGCATCGAATAAATATTGTGGTTCGTGTTTTTCAATATATTTGGACTGATATCCAGCAGAATAGAAGTGTTTGTGAATTATAACCTATACTTGTTTGTTTATAATAATAATTAATCAGTAGTGAACAACTTTCGACATCTATTTGTGAAAGAAGTATTTGCTTTTTTTATTTTTTCATTCTGCAACCAACGCTTCACTACCACAATAAAAATTGCGAACATTTGGCATAGTTAACATCATTATGAAACCCTGCTTGAACTGCTCCAATTTAATAGATTCAGGTGCCTCTATCCCATGTGATTGTTGCCAAGGACCTCTTCATCTTACCTGTGTTGGAGTGTCAGAAAATGATATCAAATTAACTAGAGCGAAATCTCGCTCTATAAAAGTTGTTTGCAATTCATGTGACGACAATATTTCACAGTTCAAAAATTTTAAAACTCTTTTGCAATCAATGCAAGCGGAATATACAGCATCCTTGATTAAACTTAAGGAAGACTTTCAAAATGAATTAAAAACACTAAAAGATACCATTGCAACCCATAACGAATCTCCATCTAATTCACAATTATTTGAAGAAATAGTCCAAGAAGTATCTGAGAGAGCCAAACGCAAACGTAATATAATTATTTACAATTTGCCTGAAATATCTGGCGCGTTGAAGAATGAAGAGCGCAAGGATAATGAAAAATCTAAATGTACAGCTCTACTTAATCAAATTCAACAAAATTTTAATCCGCCAATTGAACATCTGCATCGTTTGGGTCGATTTAATGCCGCAAATACGGGTCCTCGCCCATTGAAAGTTATACTTGGTAATGAGTCTGTTGTGAATAGCATTGTGAAGAATGCAATAAAACTAAAAGATAACACCATGTATTCTAATGTTGTTATTTCTTATGACAAAACACCAAAGCAACAGGCTGCTTATAAGGAATTAAAATTAGTACTTAATAAAAGACTATCTAGTGGTGAAAAAAATCTGAAAATTCGATACTTTAATGGTGTTCCTAAAATCATTTCTTTAAACTGACTCCGACATCCAATTACAAATCCTCAATTAACTGTGTCTATCAGAACGTCAGAGGTATGCGGACCAAAACTGCGGACTTCTGTGATATGAGTGCAAGTGACTATGACATAATTGGATTAAGTGAAACGTGGTTAACGAAAGACATTTCTAGTGCCGAATATTTCATGGACTGTTTCACAGTGTATAGAAAAGACAGAAATATTGATGTTCTTGGTGTCTCAAGAGGTGGTGGTGTCCTTCTAGCAACAGGAAATCAACTTCACTCATCACAAATAGATCTTAGTATGTTACATAATGAAATTCCGCACATTGATATCGTTGGTGCTAAAATAACTAATATTAAATCTGCCCAAATCCAAGTATTTGTAGTATATATTCCCCCCTCAGTATCTTATTCAGATCTAGAATTTTTTCTAGACTTATTTAGCACAGTAGTTACTTTACCAGATGCTAAAATACTGATCATGGGCGATTTCAACATTCCTGAATATAATACTTTAAATCTTACTAAACCTGAATTTTTAGTAAATAATTTTAGGGAATTTCACAATTTATATCAGATGAACAATATATTAAATAATCATGGTCATTTACTTGATTTAATTTTTACAAATTTCCCATGTAAATTAATTAGAGATAGCTGCCCTTTAGTAAAGGAGGACTTACATCATCCTACATTAAATTTAAATTTCGATATAGTATTTGATAACAATCCATTTGACATTAATAATCATACTAAACGCTATAACTTTAAACAAGCGAATTTTCCTTTACTATATAGCAAACTTCTTGACACTGACTGGTCTGTTTTAGAAAATTATAGTGATATTAACGTTGCTTGTGATGAATTTTATGTGATTTTGAGAAATATATTCGACGCTACTGTTCCTTTAATGACATTTAAAAATAATACTCGGAAATGTCAAAAATATCCACAATGGTACAACAATGAAATAATTAACACTATACGTATTAAATCGCAATATCATGTAAAGTATAAAAAATATAAAATTCCTTACTACCAAGATAAATTTATTTACTATAGAAGATTATGTAAATCACTAATTAAGAATGCTTATAAAAAATATCTGATTGAGACAGAAAATTGTTTATCAGAAGATCCAAAAAAATTATGGTCATTTATTAATACTAAGAAAGGAAAAACTCGCATACCAGGAGTAATGAAATTTCAAAACGAGGAGCTCTCTTCCTCTGATGCAATTGTTAATGCGTTCGCACAATATTTTAATAGCGTTTATGCAACATCTAATTTTGATAATGATCCACAGATCACTGACTCTACCCCCCTTACCTCATGTATAAATATAGCTCAAATTAATGAAAACGATATTTTTCATGCTTTAAGAAAATCGAAAAATTCTTGGACATCAGGTTTAGATGGGATTCCTAGTTTTCTAGTAAGGGACTGTGCTTCTGCTTTCTCAGCACCGTTACACTACTTATTTAACTTATGTATATCTTCATCTACTTTTCCCAACATTTGGAAACAAGCTGCTGTCTGCCCTGTCTTAAAGAAAGGTGATTCTACTTCAATTCAAAATTATCGACCTATTTCTGTCCTTTGTAATTTTGTAAAAATTTTCGAATCCATTATATACAAAGAAATTTATAAAGATGTCAAAAATGCCATTTCGCCATTACAACATGGATTTATGGAAAAAAGGTCTACTGTAACTAACCTGGCTACCTTTTGTCAGTTTACCACTGAGATTTTAGATAATCGTGGTCAAGTGGATGTAGTATACTTAGATTTTCAGAAAGCGTTTGACCAAATTGATCATAATATACTTCTAAACAGACTAAAGTCCTTTGGTTTTTCTGATTCCCTCTTACTATTAATGAAATCTTTTTTGTGCAATAGAAAACATTTTGTTAGATATCGCAGTTTTCTGTCTCAGTCTTTCACTCCTACATCAGGTGTACCACAAGGGTCTAACCTGGGACCTCTATTATTTTTACTATTCATTAATAATATTACAGAATGTATATTATGTAATTGTCTGCTCTTTGCTGACGATTTAAAACTATATTATGAAATTAATTCTGAAGATGATAGTAATATCATACAAAGTAGTCTCGATGCTATCAGAACATGGTGTGAGTCAAATGCTTTATATTTAAACATATTCAAATGCAAAGCTGTAACTTACTGTAGAGGGCAAAATAACGTAACATCCAGATATAACATTAATGCTGTTCCTTTAGATACTCTTGATGTTCATAAAGATCTTGGAGTACTTTTTGACAAAAAATTTACCTTTGAACCTCATATTAAAGATATAACTACCCAGGCTTTCAGAACCTATGGTTTTATTTATAGAAATTGCCGAGAATTCTCAAATAATACTTTATACATTTTATTTTTTACACTTGTTCGTTCAAGATTAGAATATGCTAGTATCATATGGTATCCAATTTATAAAAATCAAATAGATATTATTGAATCCGTGCAGCGTAAGTTTCTCAAATTCATTTATTATTTGTCAGAAGGACATTACCCATGCAGAGGTTTTGAACATGATCGTTTATTACTGCAATTTAATTTTACATCTCTGCAAAAAAGACGCTTCATAGCCTCCGTAAAATTTTTATATAACTTAATTCAAAATAACATTGATTGTCCCTGGCTACTCAATAAAATTAATATTTATATACCACGCTTACACTCACGTATAAATAATACTTTTTATTGCACAAGACCACATACTAATTTGCTAAAAAAATCTCCAATTAATATTATGTGCAATAATTTCAATGAAATTTGCTCTAAATGCGACATTTTTGAAGATAGCTTATCATTTATCACATCTATTATGAATGAAACTTTTGAATGAAAATTTGTTTTGTTAAACCTTCAATATTTATAAATTTGTAAATGTTTGTTATTTGAATAACTATGCACTATTTTTGTGTACACTATCATATTCTCTATTTGTTTTGTATTTTCCTTGTAATTGGGTGTTAAACCTGTTTGGAAATAAATGCATTATTATTATTATTATTATTATTATTATTATAATTAACTAGTGAAAAATTTTGCTAATAATGTATCATGTATAACAAGCTTAAATTTTAAGCTTCGTATTTTGAAAACACCGCGTATTATGCACGAAATCCACAAAATAATAAGGTATGTCTATAATTTTTTGAAATAAAACAATACAAAAAATAATTCCATATTAATGTACTGTAATTTTCAATTTGCACATCATAAGTTAAACTAAAACATCCTCGTTTCTTCTGTTATTTTCTTATGTGCCACTGGCTATATATTAAGTTTTTACGTGTTGGTATTAGCATAAACATTAGTGTGTTACAATGTTATGTTTGTACACATACACATCTGCGTCTAACAAACCGACAATCCAAGACAACTCTTACTTTATAATTTGTAATTACATCCGTAGAATCTGAACGTGTATATAATGTACGGGTATTTACATTGTTTATACCGCAGGCCCGGAATATAAAACGCATAGCATTTAGATGCAAAAATTACAAATATTTAATTTTCCCTGCTGGAATTTTGTTACAATTTGAGTATTTTTAACAAAACACTTTATAACTTTTTAGGGGTATAGCTCGCCCAGCAATCATTTGAACAAATTACTTTTAAATCCTACGTACTAACACTAATCATTGCTACTGTGAAAATTTTTGCGTTTCACGCAAATATGGCCTCCTTTCAGTGCACATTACATGTTTATGAAAGTTAAAACTTGCTTGAAACCATTTAAACAGGAAAAAGGACCGTAGTTGAACAGTAAAACTTATCCAAGATATTATGCTTTCTTTAACAATAAATGCTCATTACTGAACTGAGCACCTGGCAACGTCAAAATGTAAATGTACACGTTACCATAAAAGGATGATAATCAAATCATTAAAATCATATTACGGGGGTAAAATATCTGGAAGTCATAAGTTAAAAATGTGTCTCAATATTAATATAAAATACATAAAGGTAGCCTGTTCAGTACTTTCTCCATCAACGAACGCAATGTCAAGTATCAAAGTCAAATGAAAGTGTAAGGAAATTAGGCTGTGACCCGCAATAACAGATACTTTAAAAATATTTCAAACATAAAAAACATTACTGTTTATTGTCTACTTTCCATATACATATGTAAATGACAATACAACTCATCGGAAAATAGACCAACCAGATAGCTCAGTTTTTCTTAGTTACAGTTACGCTGTATAACATCGGATATTTGCGTTGCGAATTGTGTTTCGCGAAACACAACCAGTGGCGTATTAAGCAATGTAAGCGCCCAAAGCCCGTGACATTTTGCGCCCTTTTCGATTATGAGTTGTTTTTTTTTTTAGATATAATAAGTACATAAACTTTATACAAAATAAATATACTAGTGGGGGTTTCCACCATAATCAAGGTAGTGAAAAATAACACTGTTACACTAAAATATATATTAAAACATTTATAAAAACACCAACTAAATGATTAAGTATTTGTCCAATTTTTTTAAACATTACACTTTGTTCGAAACGCGCTGAATGCAGTTTACAGTTTTATGTTTTACCTATTAATAAAGGAATAGTTTACAATACTCTGTTTTACATAAATATATCAAATAATTTCAATAACCTCAATGTAGATGAGTCGATTTTAAGCACTCCTACACTATTTCTTAAAATTACACAACTGAATTTTGAATTCTGAGCAAACATATGACAGATGGCGCTACGACGTCACCATCTATCGAGCGTTGGTAAACATGCGGCCTATGAAGCACAGTCATGGCGGTAAAAATTTGCCGTTTAAATAAACTACAAAAAATAGTTTTCAATAATTTTTTATGCAGAAAACCTGTTATGATAAAAATGATTTACTTATACTAATACATATAACTTTTCATGACGAATAATATAAAAAATTGAAATTTTTTGGATTTTTTATTTAAAAAATAGTTGGATTACTTACTATAATCAAAATGAAAGCATTCAATCAACAAAAAATAAACATTATTCCAATTTATACAATAGAGAATATAGGTAGGTATTCAGTAACAGAAAATCACAATAAAATGGGAGCCTTAACACAATATTTCTTCCGAAAGGTTCGCTAGTCGGCTAGTTACTTTAACCTTCAAAAGACTTTGAAACGTCAAACATAACCATTAATTAAAATTAAAACAATAAATTTAGACTAAGTATTTGTTAAAAACGTTTGTTTTATTGCACCTATTGTATATTATTCTATATTTTGTGTGCCACAGCCATGATTACACACAATAATATCGAAACGAAACTTCAACAATGATTATATAAAATAAAGAAAATAACATAATGTAAAGAGAAAAAAATCAATAAACATAGACATAAGTAAATTTATTTTTTTGAGTTTTGTTATTAGCAAAAACTTCAATAATCTGTAAAATCAAGATTGTTTAACAAATCAGTTTCAATAGCCATTATGGCTAAAGTATTCAATTTTGTGTTAGAGAGTTTTGATCCTTCTTAAAACTTTTTATCTTTAACTCTTTTAAGGGTTGAAAATGACCGTTCTGCCTAACAGTTGGTAACTGCTTTGCGTAACACGGGCCTTTACTTTCAATTGTGCTTTGAAACTTAGTAAGTTATTTGGTATTTGACTCATGCTGCCCATCGTCCCGGCGCGGCGCCTTTAAATGTTTTGCGCCACAAGCCCGGGCTTCATGGGTTTGTAGGATAATACGCCACTGAACACAACTAACGGTGTTTCGGTTCGCAAACAAATGAATCATATGAAATCATACCACGCTAGAGGCCAAATAAATAAATCTTGGTTTATTTGGCCTCTAGCGTGGTTTACACGTCGGGTAACCTTGTAAACTGAGTCTCTCCCTCTAGTTGCTTAAACTCGGCCTCTAGCGCGGTTGACACATCGGGTAACCTTGTTTAAGACAGTACTATCCCCCTTGCTCCTGAAGATGCCCCCATACGACTGCGGGCGAAACGTTGAGATCTGACTCAAATGACACAGTCCATTCCCGGAAAACGAATATTTCTCATGACTCAGACCCTTCTTAAATTAGGTAGTTTTTCTTTTTTGGCAATTCTGTGAGTGAATAATTAAAGAATTGAAATACTTATTGGTAAATGACTGCCAAGTTCATATGAGCGCGAAATGCGTAAAATTGTCAAATAAATGACATAGAAAATGATTGTAGTTATAGAATACGAAAATTGAGAGAATCGATATCTTCATCATTAAAAATAAACGATTGTCATAAATTTAACGATCGATAACAGATAATGATAAAGTTAAAGAATAGCACCGATTATCGTAGTGAGTGTGATCATAACGAAACGTAGATGTAAATGATTCCATTAAAAACAATGGGGGAATACAGAAAACATTGTAAATTGTGATTGATTCGCTATTGTATCGCTAATGTAATTCAAACGTAATATTGTTTTAATAATATATAATAAATACAATGTAGAAGGTATAACTACAGGCTGTCATGGATATTGAATGTAGGACTAATTAATTAAAAAGAAATACGACTGCTGTTACTATTATGATCAAAATTAAATATAATACAAGAAATTTTAATTTTTTGTCGATAATACTTTAATTACCCTTTCTCATCCAATTTTCAGGTTGACTAACTCAATTTTCAAGTGACTGCTTTGTAAAAATCTTCGGCAGCATTTACAAATCTTGTTTTTGTGCGAATGTTTGTGTTTTTTGCATGTGGCCGTGTGAATACCGTTTCGCTCTTCTGTTAGAAGCTTTCCGATCTGTATAGTCGCTGGTATTCGTTCTTTACCATGGTCGGCTGCTTCAGACACCTTCCGTGTCTAGATAGATACGTCAGCGATAACTACTATTACCACACAGAAACTTTTAAGGAGAAATGAAAAAGGATATTTTAAAGATACCTATCGAGTCGCTCGACTATATAGATTGACACTATTATTATTATCTAGTTTTTAAAGTAAGAGGTCGTGTATTCAAATCTTGCATGCAATAACTTTTAACGAAAAAATAATGCTGTGTCGGAGTGGTTATCCAGACGTTATAAGATAAAGCTTCCTTTCAGAAACCTTCATTATTAAATGAAAGTAGAACTGACAATGAAGCAAATAAAATTTCTGCCTCACACTTCACAAAATAATGACAAATGACAAGAATTTATTTGCAGGTAACTGGAAAATAAACATTGTCCGAACAATTCTTTTGTAGAGAAAGAAATCCTTTACCTGATTAGTGCTTATTCTTATACATTAATCCACCGTATCTAGTGTATAACGTGGTCATTTCGACTTTTATCCCCAGCTTCTATCATTATTTAAATGACTTTGTAAAAATAAATAATAAATTCTATATTCCAGTACAAATTTCTTTTGCTATTTAATTCATATCTATAAAAATCTTTATTATAACAAAATTTCAATAAATTTTGATAATATTTAGAACAAAAAATCTGATGTGGCCAACACATGACCTCCCGTCAATCCCATGTTTGAAATAGCAATTAACTTTAAGTAAAGTATCACTTCCGGTTGATCATTCGTAAACAAAATCTAATTTGTTGTTCCAATAAATAGAAAAGTCTGTTATACCAAATTTTGGATTATATTTTATTATGTTATTCCTCGAAAATCTGTTAAGTGTTCCAAATTAAGTACCACTTCCGGTTTATCATATAGGTATAGTCAAAATCTAATGTTGTTTCAAATTATACACGTGTTTTAAACACCAAATTTAGTATTTAAGACTTTTTTATATTTTGCGTTCATAATGAAGTCATTATGATACGCAATTGAGAAGTTTTGGGTCATGTTTTAATATACTTTTTCAAGAAAATCTGTTTATAGCTTCCTGTAAAGTAGTATTTCCGGTTTATCAATTTTAGAAAACATCTACTATGTCGTTCTCATTAATATAAAAGTCTTAAATACCAAATTTGAAAAGTTTTGGATTATATCAATTTATTTTTCTTAATACTAAATTTGGTGTTTAAAACACGTGTATACTTTGAAACAACATTAGATTTTGACTATACCTATATGATAAATAGGAACTGGTACTTAATTTGGAGCTCTTATGTTGCTTCCCGTTATACAATAGTATATTAAAGAACATGTTTTATAAGACATGTTTTTTTAGCACGCATCAAAATTTAGAAAACGAGCGTTAGCAAGTTTTCTAATACACAAGTGCGAAAGAAAGTCTTATAAAATGAGTTCTTTATACTATTTTTTATATTTTGCGCCTTCTACAATTAACATTTACTTACTCAATTTGTGATTATATTTGTAACCATTTGTACATTTTCATGTAAATAATCTTCCCTAAATAAAAAATAATAATAATAATTTCGACATTATATTAAAATGAATTGTCAATTAACTAAAAATAAATTAGGTATAAATGGGTTAAAGAAACGTCATCTAGTACCAACCGTCTAAAACAATAAATTGCGTATCGAAATGAAGGTCATTACGATACGCAATTGCGTATCATAATGACTTCATTATGAACGCAAAATATAAAAAGTCTTAAATACTAAATTTGGTGTTTAAAACACGTGTATAATTTGAAACAACATTAGATATTGACTATACCTATATGATAAATAAGAAGTGGTACTTAATTTGGAGCTCTTAACAGATTTTCGAGGAAATACAATAAATTATAATCCAAAATTTGGTATTACAGACTTTTCTATTTATTGGAACAACAAATTAGATATTTTTTAAGAACGATCAACCGGAAGTGATACTTTACTCAAAGTTCAAAGTTCATTGCTATTGCAAACGGGAGGTCAGTGTTGGCCACATCAGATTTTTTCAAAAAGATTTCTTAAGATTTTTTAATTTTAAAGTACAGCAAGATAAATAATTAAAAATAATATTGTTGTATTAAGACATCAAACAAAATTGTTTTTCACTGCAGATAGTGCAGATGACCAGAATTTTAAATACTTGTCACCGAATCGTACATATAGAATTAAAATTCGAATTTGTATATGTATATTTCTAAAAAATTATTAGCAATGGACAAAATTAGGAATTTACGAACACTTCCAGTGAAATGCTATTTTCTTAGTACAGTAGATTCGAACAAAAATATTTATATAATACAACGAATACATTCTATGATACATACCTACGCATACGAATAAGAAAAAATCATAATTTTACCTTCTCGAGAACCCCACTGTAAGGCTGTATTTTGGGCGGCGTCCTCTCCGGGGTAGGTTTATCCGGCAGGTCCGTATCCAGGTCCTGCAGGTCCGGCTCGACCTCCAGCTCGAAACTGCCAGGTGCAGGAGACACCAGGCCGCACGATGAGCCGTCGGAGAAGAGCGTCTCGGTACCACTGTCCACCGTCGTCATTGTGCAACAACTCTAGGACATCTACAATAAATAAGAAATAGCGTTAGTGATTAAAATAATTATTAAATACCTATACGAGGGGGTCCCCAAAAATAACGATAATTATTTTCTGGCGGATTATTATTATTATTTGTTTCCAAACCATATAATAATTATAAATACATAATAAATATAAAATATATTACAACAAATATTTCTCACTCCTTACAAACTGAAGTGACCGATTTTCGGTAGCGAAATACCGCATTCGGACCACATGGAGTGAGTCTGCTGAGCACTTGTTGCTAAAACCTTACAAATAATCAAATTTGGATATCATGGGCTTGATGCATCGCCCGGCATAAACTAGGACGGAAAGGATACATCTTCTCCAGAGATTCTGTCCTTATGCCAGAGGAAAAACAGTCCGCAAAAACTGGCAAAGAAGTGGCCTAGCTAAATAGAATTCATCAAAAAAATTGCACAGTTTATAGCAGGTGATGATTTATCCAGATCTCTCGTGCATTCCTTTTCTAAGTTGACGCACGTGAGCAAGTGGGCTATTATTTGTTCTTCATCACAATGACATAAAGTGAGTTCTGCCTGGTACCCTCAGTTGAACTTGTTTACTGCACATTTTCTTACTTAACTTCGTAGGCGATTTAAAGATTTCCAAATGGGCCATTTCTGGTCATTACCTGGTGGTGGGAGTTTCTCATCTGGAAGGATACCTATTGCTTTATCTTCTGGCGGATGGTAGGGCTCTATTTTCGACTTCTCCCGCTAGATATCTTTACTAGACACCCTTTTGCCTTTTGGATCTCTTGCTCAAGCGTCATCCTTGGGGAAACTTCTGAGCGTTGTTTGCCGTGGGCGGCTATTTTGCAATGGCAGATATTAAAGTTTTGTTTTCTTTTAGGGAAATCAGCAGCGGCCTGTAAATGTTTAATATTATTGTGCAATAATTCAATTCATTTATCGCAGTCATTTTTAAAAGTTTACACTTTTTTCGTTACGAATGCTTCCATTCAAATCTTTTACTTAAATAAAATAATATATAATACATATTGTCTGATAATACATGCAAATATTTGAATATTATGAATAAGTTGCAGCACACCATACCCCGAAGAACTTCGTAAATACTATCCAATAATTCAAATATTGTGCAAACACGGCTGACTCAGGAAAAGTGGAAGAGAAGGAATTTACAAAGAATTGAAAGAACAAGAACTAGAAGAAAATCAACAAAAGAAAACTGAAGATTGGGAATATTTTATTTTTAATTTATTTTATCGTACATCGCAAGACATACATTTGTCACCTAAAATTTAAATGTACTAACATTTAGATGTAAAAATAATTTCTTGGGCGAGGGCGCTGTTGAAATTGGAGCTTGTTGCAAAGGGATAACCTCGGGGGTCACCGAGGTCGATGCTACATTTGAAAAGACTGAGTTGGTCCAGAGGTGGAAGACACACTTAAAGATGGAATAGTAATGTCTTTTTACCCTTTCCTAGATTGCCGGAAGGTACAACTTATACAGCTGCGTCGCTATCACTGTGCTTGAACCATTGTGACGAGTGCAGTGACCAGAAGATCCTCAAAATCCTTGAGGATTGTTTGATCGCCGACTTGTGCTGGTTTATTTAGCGTTACCCAGGGTGCACTTCGAGGAGGCGAACTAGCTCTACACCCAATAGGAAAACGTTGAAGAAAATTATAAAACGATTTTTTTTTTTTAAATGACGCACGTTGTGAATTTTTCGCAATTCTTCCAAAACATTTTATTTTTTGATTCAAATTCAAAATATAAATAGAGACCCAACTCTGCTAGGCAGAAAAGTGAAAGAAAAAGAAAATAAGACAAAGATAAAACACAAGGAAGATGAAAGAAAAAATATAAATTTACGTTTGAACAAGAATGCGTAGAACTATTAAAAGCACAAGAACGACTTAGACTAATAGAAAAATGTATACGTAACTAGGGTAGCGGAATATAGCTACTTTGAAGAGAAAAGAGAACTCCTGTTTGAAGTTGGTCTTAAATTCTCTCATGTATTATAGATTCCTTAGTTACTATAAAATGTTCTGCTAAGCAAAAAGGTGTGGAATTAGTGGATTTCAGTCAAATTTTATTTCGGCCTCTAGTTGTTTCAACTTCAGTCCCTCATGGTACCCCCTCCCTAAAGAAGGCCCATGAGGAAATGAAACTAGTAGAAACCGGAATATAATTATAAAATTTGAATGAAATCTAGTAATTCCTCACCTTTCCATTATTTCAAGACAAGGAAGCTTTGTCACAAAAAAAAAATGTTCATTGTACATAGCTCAGTATTTACACAACTCAAATACGATTCATGCTTTTACAAATAAATACATAATTTGTTACCAGTATATTTTGTGTTTGTTTTTAAAGCGTATCTCACTTCGTCAACAATAAATATGAATGTTAAAAAAAATACGTACTCAATTTCGATGTCCAAACCGTCCTCCCCTTCGTTAGCCCATTCCTCCATAGCAAAATAAATTCGAAAACCCAAATAACAAAGCAGCGAACCAATAACAAATCGTTCGAAAGTCATTATAATGCTCAATATACGTGTAGTCTCTCAAGTATAATATGGCAAAATAGTATTGTTACTACAGTAACTGAATAACTATTGTTACGGACAACAATATAATAGTTGTTGCCGGGTTTCTAGTAAAATTTATATACCTATATTAATGAAGTTAATACACAAATTTAAGAATAATTTTTAGTGAAGGTTTTACTATAAATACCTCACAGGAAAATATTATCTTAAGAAAATTCGTTGCAAGTATATTCTTGTTAGGTGTTAGATTAGTTGTTAGTTTTACGTTAGAATAATTCTTAACAGGTGACATGGTTAAAATTTAACACAACTGGTGACCTGGGATCCCGTTGATTTAAACTTTTAAAATGTTATTTGTTGTAATTATTTTCTTGATGTTGAGATAAAATTATCAAATTTAATGTATATTTGACTGTCCGAAAATGTAGTTAGCGTCTAAAATCAGTGGCGGCTCCTCCATTCCTGCATTTTATTTTGCTTTCAACTCCTAAACGGTTTAAATTATTTTCAAATTAACACTTAAATTCGTGTTCTACGGGCTTTAAAATATAAATTAACTTAAATCCAAAACTGAAAACCGTCTAGATAAAATTTTATTTAAATATTTCTAAAATGACGCACATTGCGAATTTTTCGCAATTCTTCCAAAACATCAAAACTCTATTTGGTTATGAATTAAGCTGAAATTTACAGGAAACACAAATATTTACCTGAAAATCATTTATTTATACTTAAAATTTATTGAAAATATTGATATTTTATTGGAAATATTTGATTGATATTAAAAAATGTGGTTTTGACATTTTGACTCTGTCGGTTAGGCCGCTCTTGAAACTAATCCGTCTAGGCTGGATGTAGGTACTCTCGCGTTACAATACCTATACATTGTTTCTCAAATAACGATACACCGATAAAATGGTTTTCTAATTGGGTAACATTTGTCTAATTAAACCTACTTGTTAGTGTTAAGGTTGATTATACAAAGATAATTATGGTACATGGTACTTTTTTTGTCCAACATCCAGGAGTGTTGTGAGGCATTGGTTGCCAACTGCCGAACAGCTACGAGCGAAGACGAGCGAAGCCGATCCCAGCGAGATCATGAAGGGATGGCTGGCGACGGAGGGGATGTTTGTGGGCACTGGGTAAATTAATACCCGTGGGTAGGTAAATAAAAAATGGGCATTTACCTCGGTATTTACCCGGCGTACCGGTAAATACCCAAAAAATGGGTATATCGGATATTACTATATTTTTAATTTTTTGTTTTAATAAGTTATTGAATTTAATGTATTTTATTATATTTTTGTCAAGAATTTTAAAATCACCTGTAATTAGAATGTCGTCTGTTCGGAAATAGTTGTTTGCAATACAATGCTTATACCAGTTGGTGAGAAACATTTGTGTCAACTTGAAATTGAAGTAAAATGGGCACTTTCATGAAACTGGGCATAAGTAGATTCTTATTTATGTATTAAATATGTAGGTACATCATTTCATATCTGGTCTTTCATTCACTTATCAATTATGGTGTTATGCTGTAAGGTTATTCACCACACGCTATAACTATTTTTCGACTTCAAAAGAAAGTAATACGTATTATTGCTGGAGTACGAATTAATGACCATTGTAAACCTCCTTTCATTAGCCTAAAAATATTGCCACTTCCATGTCTTTTTATCCTCGCATCAGTGTTAGAAATACATAAAAACAAAGATAATTTTCAAACGGCATCAAATATCCACAAACATAACACTAGAAATGCTAACCTAATACGCCCAAATCGATTTACATTAAAAAAATCTGAACAAAATTCAATTCAAATAAAATTATATAACAATTTACCAAGTGAGATAAAAATCTTTCTCAAACTATTTTCAAAAGAAAAACATTTTTTTTTGCAACGACACTCTTTTTATTCAGTAGTTGAGTACTTATATCACGTCTACATTAAGAAAGAAGACTGGGCATAAAATTATAAATAAATAAATTTATTGTTAATTTTAAATAGGAAATTTTACTATTTTATGCATTTTATTTAAATTGTGTTATATGACTTGCTGACATTGTGTAAACATGTATAAATAGCCAATAAATAAATGTAAATATAATTATAAATCAAAATTAATTTGTTTTAATCTCATTTTCTGCAAAAAATATTAGTAACACAATTAATGTTATCATTTTGTATCACCCTAATATTAAATTTTGTTAATACGATATATTTTGATATTTTAAATTATTATTTTTATTAACTGATACAGAAATTAACGTTTAATACGTTGTAACCATAAATACCCTCAATTTTACCCAATTAGGGTAAATACCCGGGTATTTACCTTAGGTATTTACCCCAAATATTAAATACCCGGGTATTTTACATCACTAGTAGTGCTGCTGTGCGCTGTGCGGTTTTGCGGAAGTGAAATGGGTCGACGGTCGAGGTAGCATTATTGTACAGTCATAGACGTTAGTTATTTTGGAAGATTGTAATATTTTACTTTGTGAATTAGTAGTAAATAAAGAAAGTTATTTATACCATTCACAAATCATGAAACCTAGCTCTTCATCGAAGGCGATACATAACAGTGTCCAGCATTGACGCCGATGAGATCTGGTCAGTTTATTCTTATGTATACTTACTAACTTTTAGAAGTAATGTTGTAAACATAATTTTTTGGGCGCGGTCGCATAGTTGAAATTGGTGCTTGCTGCAGCGGGGTCACCGATGTCGGTGCTACATTTGACAAGACTGAGTAGGTCCAGAGGTGGAAAGCACTGTTGAAGATGGAATATTAATGTTTTTTCCCTTTCCTGGATTGCTGGAAGGTACTACGGGACCAGCTGCGTCGCTATCACTGTGCTTGAACCATTGTCACGAATGCAGTGACCAGGAGATCCTCAAAATCCTTAAGGATTGTCTGGTGGCCGACTTGTGCTAGTTCATTTAGCATTACTCAGAGTGCACCACGAGGAGGCGAACTAGTTCTACACCGAATAGGAAGACGTTGAAGAAAGTTATAAAACAACTTTATTTTTCGATTCTAATTCATAATATGAATTAAGACCCAACTCTGCTAGGCAGAAAAGTGAAAGAAAAGAAAATAAGACAAAGATAAAACACAAGGAAGATAAAGAAAGCGTCTGTTAATAAACAGATATGCGCAGAACTATTAAAAGCACAAGAACGACTTGGATTAATAGAAAAATGTATACGTAACTACGATAGCGGAATATAGCTACTTTGAAGAGAAAAGAGAACCCCTCTTTGAAGTTGGTCTTAAATTCTCTCATAGATCATAGATTCCTTAGTCACTATAAAATGTTCTGCTAAGCAAAAATACGAAAAGGTGTGGAATTACTGGATTTCAGTCAAATTTTATTTCGGCCTCTAGTTGTTTCAACTTCAGCCCCTCATGATGCACCCCCTAAAGAAGGCCCATGAGGAGTTGAAACTAGTAAAAACCGAAATAAATTTATAAAATTTGAATGAAATCTAGTAATTCCTCACCTTTCCATTATCTACAGACAAGGAAGCTTAGTTACAAAAAAAAATTGTTCATGGAGTACTCATCCGAAAAAAACTAATTGTACTTATTTCAGAACACAACTTAAATACAAGAAATGCTTTTATAAATAAATAAATAAATTACTTGTTACCAGTATATTTTGTGTGTGTTTTTAAAGCGCATCTCACTTAAACAACAATAAATATCAATGTTACAAAAAAAAAATACGTACTCAATTTCGATATCCAAACCGTCCTCCCCTTCATTAGCCCATTCCTCCATAGCATAATAGATTTGAAAACCCAAATAACAAAGCATCGAACCAATAACAAATCTTTCGAAAGTCATTATAATGCTCAATATACGTGTACTCTCTCAAGTATAATATGGCAAAATAGTATCGTTACTATAGTAACTGAATAACTATTGTTACGGACAACAATAGAATAGTTGTTGCCGGGTTTCTAGTAAAATTTATATACCTATATTAATGAAGTTACCTTTATGAATAAAGTTTTGTTGTTAAATTTAATCATAATATTTAGTGAATGTTTTACTATAAATACCTCACGGGAAAATATGATCTTAAGAAAGTTCATTGTAAGTATATTCTTGTTAGGTGTTAGATAAGTTGTTAGTTTTACGTTAGGTTAATTCTTAACTGGTGACATGGTTAAAATTTAACACAACTGGTGACCTGGGATCCCGTTATCGTTTATATTTATAATGTTATTTGTTGTAATTATTCTTTTGTTGTTGAGTAAAATTATGAAATTAAATGTATATATGACTGTCCGGAATCGTACTTAGCTTCTAAAATCAGTGGTGGTTCCTCCATTAGGTCATTTGGTCAATGATCTCCAAATTTATCAAAGAAAAGATAAAGTAAAAGAATAAAAATAATAAAATATTTTGAATTTAAGTAATAATTTTTAATAAAGTTCATCCTTTTAGCGTTGCTTGCACACGACACTACTGTGTTGAAAGCAAGACAAGGAAGGGCGCGAGCGCGCGCGCTGTTTAAAATACTTTAAACTTGTGACCACGTTGTGTAATGCCCTTGTGTGTCAGACAGAGATAAATGAATTGTAACTTTTCTTGTTTTAGACGAAGACAACCACCACCCTACTCGCTTACACATGGTCATTTGGTCAATGACCAAGGCATCAGTCTCAATCTGGTAGCGGACAGTGACAGCGTAAGTTCGGTTGTGTACTTTAACTGGTGACCTGGGAACCCTCAAGACCCCGTTGATTTCAAATTTTAAAATGTTATTTGTAGTAATTCTTTTTTTGTTGTTGAGTAAAATTGTCAAATTTAATGTATATTTGATTGTCACGAAAATCAGTTCCTCCATTGGGTCATTTGGTGAATAACCTCCCAAATTTGCCCCTATTAAATACATATATACAAAATGTTTCTCGGATACGGGACACCTCCATTATTTTCTTTCTTATTGGAAATAGAAGAAAATCATTTAAGTAAAAATTGTAGTAGATGAAGGGGGACATTTACTTATTGAAGAATTTGTTTTAACTAGTGGTTCTCAAACTATAACATAAAGTTTTATTTTTTTAAATTGGATGATATATATTTTTTAGAAAAATAACTATTAAAATAAAATTTATTTAAATTTCAATTGCATTTTTCTCAATATTTTTGTGATGTAAGGATATGAAATGACTACATTGTTGAATTCAGAAAAAAATACTCTGTGGAATGGGCCTAAAAATATATACCAACACATTTAATAAAATATAATTTCATGTTAGTTTAAGAACCACTTGTTAATTTTTTTTCTTCAATAAGTAATTGTCTCCCTTCGTCCTTCTACACTTTTTATTTAAATGATTTTCTTCTATTTCCAATAATAAAGAAAATAATCAAGGTATCCCGTATCCGAGTAACATCCTTTACAGCAGATTTGAGATATTGTTAGTTCACGTGCTCGTAAATTTATTAACCAAATAGGTACATATGTGAAAAATAAGATACTGACAAAGTGTTAGTGGTACTCAGTGGCGTAACAATGTAGTCATGGGCCTGTGTTCCTAAGTCAATCCGGGCCCCTATGTAGAGAAGAAAATAGTTTTACTGATCCCATAATAGCACACTTTAAAAAATACTTTTTAAAATAAAATATATTAAAAAATCTGATGTGGCCAGCACATTACCTTCCGTCAGTTCTATGTATTTTGTACAAATTTCATACGGAAAGTTCCTTGCTAAATATTCTATTTCTTGTACATTACCTTCCGGCAACTGCATGTATTTTATGCAAATTTCATACAGAAAATTTATGTCTTAAATTATTATTTTGTGACGTTTTCTATATACAGTGTAATGTATCTGCGGAAATAAAAGATTTATTATTATTATTTCTTGTACATTACCTTAAAGCAGTTGTATGTATTTTATACAAATTCCATACAGAAAGCAAAAGATCCTATATTTCAGTAAAATTATAAGACAAACACACTATGTTAATTTCACTTGACACTGACATCTTTCAATCAGAATTTTCTTAATATAGTAGCTGTTTTCATAGCTATAGCTACTTTATGAAATTAAATTTCTTTATAATTTTTTAACTCTATATCCATTTAATATTAAGTATAAAATGCAGTCAAATCGTATAGAGAATAAAATATTCTTTAATATTTATAATAACATTAAATGTGAAAAAATGATATTTAACATAGTTTTTTCAAGAAAAACTGTTAAAATCTTCAAATGATGGTAGTTCCGGTTGACCAATTGTAACCAAAATCTAATCAGCTCTTCATATGGATGTAACGAAGAAGTATACGAAAAATTATAATTTTTGAAACTGTAGTATTAGAGTTATCGCAGACGGAAATTTTGTTACACACACACACACACACACATCCACACACACACACACATCCACACACACACACACACACACACACACACACACACACACACACACACACACACACACACACACACACACACACACACACACACACACACACACACACACACACACACACACACACACACACACTCACACACACACACACACACACACACACACACACACACACACACACACACACACACACACACACACACACATACAGACATCATCGTAAAAATAGTAAATTCGTATTCTAGGGACCCTAAAACGTGCTTATTGATTAAAAACTCATCATCGAATTTTTTGACCAAAGACAATACCTTCCTTACCTAAAGGTGACGGAAGGTAAAAAAAATATTATAAAAAATAAACATGAAACCAAGACAATATTGTATGTTTATGTCAACAGCTTTTACTGATTTCTTTTTTTGCCAAAAGTTGATATTAGCTTTTTCCGCTTACGCGGTGTCAATGCGTACTCTGTGCACTGTGTGACGTAAATGCATGGAATCAGTTTCGACCCTAACTATTCTAATGCAAGTTTAAGTTGAAAACGAGACCATAAATGACTGCAAGTCTGAGAGTCTGTTAAGTTTTGGCGCGTTTTTTAAAATTATCTATGAATTTCAAAGAAGTACTCCTTTGTACCTGAAAAGTATCTTTGAACTGAAAACGAAAATAATTTAATTTCAAATACTCACATGAGTTTACTTACTTTTCTATTTGTATATTTATACAGGGTGTCCCATAACTTCAGGTACATATTAGAAGGGCATATAGTTCTTAATGTCCTGATTACGGAACAAAAATAATTTTTTCAAAATTCCTATAATTAAGGGTAGTTCACTTAAGAAGAATATTTTTTGTACCCCTGGATACTATAATATTTGGAATAGTGAAATTAGTTATAACTATTACACAAAATAATTTAACAATGAAATTAACTTATGCAATAACGTAAAGCTTTGTCACACCAATTAAGTTTGGGAGATGTGTATGTAATGAAAAAAACTCAAATTATTTACTTTATTTTTCCAAAAACTGTTCAAAATTATTTCCATTAACAGCTAAATATAATGCAGCACGTTGAATTAAAGAAATTGGACAAGCCCGATGAATTGCATTCTCTTGTCTAATTCTTTCAGCACAATTTTCTACTCGTTGCCGTAATTCTTCAAGGGTTTCAGGTGCCTCTTGATTATCATAGACGAGGGATTTAAAATTACCCCACAAATAAAAATCTAACGGATTGAAATCCGGGGATCTAGAGGGCCAAGACGCGGGACCTCCTCGACCAATCCACCTGTCCTCAAATACTCTGTCAAGATGATGTCTGACATTTCCAGCAAAATGTGGCGGCGCACCGTCATGCATAAACCATGCATTTTGACGTACATTAAGAGGAATATCTTCTAATAATTCAGGCAAATTATTCAGCAAAAATTGTAAATAATCATTCCCAGACATTCTGTTAGGAAGTATGTATGGTCCCAGTAACGATCCGTTTACCATCCCAGCCCAAACATTTAGTGAAAATCTGTACTGAAAATGACTCCTGACAGCAGCATGTGGATTTTCTTCGGCCCAGTAGTGACAGTTATGAATGTTATGTATACCATCACGAGTAAATATCGCTTCGTCGGAAAATATTACTTTTAACGTAAAATTGCCATCCTGAGCATGTTGGTTTAGAAGCCATTCACAAAACCTAACTATTCTTTTTGTTCCGTAATCAGGACATTAAGAACTATATGCCCTTCTAATATGTACCTGAAGTTATGGGACACCTGTATACAACATAAAGTTTTATTATTTGATTTAATAATTCTTCATCATTATCTGACATTGAAGAACTTTCTAATAATTTCTGGCAATTGTCAATATGATTTTATTTTTAGAAGCCATATTATTTGCACTGGTATTCGTGCACTTGCTCCTGTAGTCGGTGCACAAAAGTGCGCACTCACTGCGAACTGAGTGCAATTTCACAACAAGCCGAAAACGCTACCACGAAGAAAGTGTAAACATATAAGTATGATGAAAACAAAAGGAGAACTCGGTGCACGTTAGTGCGCACTGAAATCAGAAGCTGAAAAGACTATATGTTAGATACATCTATTGTTCTGGCAATTTCATATTCTATTAAAATAAATAGTTGTCTGATAATGATAATCGTTGTTGCCCTGTAGTATCCCTTAATTTTTTTTTACTAATTTTTATTTTGAAAAGTATCTTCCTGCTGAAAGATGTAAGATCATTTAATATATTTGGAATATGTGGCTCTATTAAAATAAAAATTATTTTTGACGTGCGTGCCGGGCCCCTTGAGTCACCGGGCCCCTTGAGTCACCGGGCCCGTGTTCCGCGAAACACCGGTAGTTACGCCACTGGTGGCACTAACAGAAAATAATTGTATTTGATTTGGAACAATGTAAGTTTATTAATATGAAATTATTATTTAACTAGTTTTATCCTTCTTTCCTGAGATTCTGCAAAATTATTTATCATTACATAATTTAATGCATTAATTGCTTTTTAATTTTCTAATTTCTGGAACTGCCATAATAAAATACACAACCGAATTTATACTATCACTGTCCGCTACTAGACTGAGCCTGATGCCTTGGTCATTGACCACGTGCAAGCGAATAGGGTGGTGGTTGTCTTCGTCTAAAACAAGAAAAGTTACAATTCATTTATCTCTGTCTGACACAAGGGCTTGTATATGCAACATAACACAACATGGTCACAAGTTTAAAGTATCTCAAAAAGCGCGCGCGCGCGCGCTCGCGCCATTCATTGTCTTGCTTTCAATACAGTGGTGCCGTGTGCAAGCAGCGCTAACAGGATGGACTTTATTAATAATTATTACTTAAATTCAAAATATTTTATTATTTTTATTCTTTTGCTTTTTCTTTTCTTTGATAAATTGGGGAGGTCATTGACCAAATGACCTAATAGAGGAACCACGACTGATTTTTGAAGCTAAGTAGTCTTCCGGACAGTCAAATATACATTAAATTTGATAATTTTACTCAACAAAAAAATAATTGCAACAAATAACATATTAAAAGTTGAAATCATCGTGATCCCAGGTCACCAGTTGTGTTAAATTTTAACCATGTCATCAGTTAAGAATTAACCTAACGTAAAACTAACAACTAATCTAACACCTAACAAGAATATTCTTGCAATGAATTTTCTTAAGAAGATATTTTCCCGTGAGGTATTTTTTTGGAAAACATTCACTAAAAATATAATCTAACAACAAAACTTTATTCATCAAGGTGTAGTGAATTCGAATATAGGTATATAAATTTTACTAGAAACCCGGCAACAACTATTATATTGTTGTCCGTAACAATAGTTATTCAGTTACTATAGTAACGACACTATTTTGCCATATTATACTTGACACGAGTACATGAATATTGCGCATGATAATGACCTTCGAACGATTTGTTATTGGTTCGCTGCTTTGTTATTTGGGTTTTCGAATTTATTTTGCTATGGAGGAATGGGCTAACGAAGGGGAGGACGGTTTGGACATCGAAATTGAGTACGTATTTTTTTTAACATTCATATTTATTGTTGACGAAGTGAGATACGCTTTAAAAACAAACACAAAATATACTGGTAACAAATTATGTATTTATTTGTAAAAGCATTAATCGTATTTGACTTGTGTAAATACTGAGCTATGTACAATGACCAATTTTTTTTTGTGACAAAGCTTCCTTGTCTTGAAATAATGGAAGGGTGAGGAATTACTAGATTTCATTCAAATTTTATAATTATATTCCGGTTTCTACCAGTTTCAATTCCTCATGGGCCTTCTTTAGGGAGCGGGTACCATGAGGGGCGGAAGTTGAAACAACTAGAGGCCGAAATAAAATTGACTGAATTCCAGTAATTCCACACCTTTTCGTATTTTTGCTTAGCAGAACATTTTATAGTGACTAAGGAACCTATGATCTATGAGAGAATTTAAGACCAACTTCAAACAGGGGTTCTCTTTTCTCTTCAAAGTAGCTATATTCCGCTATCGTCGTTACGTATACACTCTTCTATTATTCTATCATTCTTGTGCTTTTAAATAGTTCTACGCATACCTATTCAAACGTAAATTTATATTTGCTCATGTTTATTAACAGACGCTTTCTTTCATCTTCCTTGTGTTTTATCTTTGTCTTATTTTCTTTTTCTTTCGGTTTTCTGCCTAGCAGAGTTGGGTCTTAATTCATATTTTAAATTTGAATCGAAAAATAAAATTGTTTTATAACGTTCTTCAACGTCTTCCTATTGGGTGTAGAGCTAGTTCGCCTCCTCGTGGTGCACCCTGAGTAATGCTAAATGAACTAGCACAAGTCGGCCACCAGACAATCCTCAAGGATTCTCCGGATCTCCTGGTCAATGCATTCGTAAGAATGGTTCAAGCACAGTGATAGCGACGCAGCTGGTCCAGTAAAACTTTCCGGCAATCCAGGAAAGGGAAAAAGGACATTACTATTTCATCTTCAACAGTGTCTTCTACCATCTGGACTAACTCAGTCTTTTCAAATGTTTCAATTTTAACAATGCGCCCGTGCCCAATAAATTATGTTTACATCATTACTTCTAATTGTTAGTACATTGAATTTTTTTGTGACAAATGCATAGCCATACGACATGCGATAAAATAAAATAAAACAAAAATAAAATATTTCCAATATTCAGTTATCTTCTGTTGATTTTCTCCCAGTTCTTTACTATATTATATTTTGAATGAGTTGCAGTTCTAGTCACATCATTCTCCGAAGAAATTCGTAAGTACTATCCCAAAAATTCAAATATTGTACAATTAAAGCTGATTCAGAAAAAGTGGGAGAGAAGGAATTAGCAAAGAATTGAAAGAACTAGAAGAAAATGAACAGAAGATAACTGAAGATTGGGAATATTTTATTTTAATTTACCGTATGTCGTATGGCTACACATTTGTCACAAAAAAATTAAATGTACTAACATTTAGAAGTAATGATGTAAACATGCTTGCTGCAGCGGGGTCACCGAGGTCGGTGCTACATTTGAAAAGACTGAGTAGGTCCAGAGGTGGAAGGCACTGTTGAAGATGGAATAGTATTGGTTTTTCCCTTTCCTGGATTCCCGGAAGTACTACTGGACCAGCTGCGTCGCTATCACTGTGCTTGAGCCATTGTCACGAATGCAGTGAGGAGAGCCTCAAAATCCTTTAGGATTGTCTGGTGGCAGACTTGTGCGAGTTCATTTAGCATTATCCAGGGTGCACCATGAGGTGGCGAACTAGCTCTACACCCAATAGGAAGACGTTGAAGAACGTTACAAAACGATTTTATTTTTCGATTCAAATTCAAAATATGCTAGGCAGAAAAATGAAAGGATAATAAGAAGAAAATAAGACAAAGATAAAACACAAGGAAGATGCAAGAAACCGTCTGTTAATAATCAAGAGCAAATATGAATTTACGTTTGAACAGGTTTGCGTAGAACTATTAAAAGCACAAGATCGACTTAGACTAATAGAAGAGTGTATACTAAGATAGCGGAATGTAGCTACTTTAAAGAGAAAAGAGAACCTCTGTTTGAAATTGGTCTTATTCTCTCATAGATCATAGATTCCTTGGTCACTATAAAATGTTCTGCTATGCAAAAATACGAAAAGGTGTAGAATTACTGGATTTCAGTCATATTTTATTTCGGCCTCTAGTTGTTTCAACTTCAGCCCCTAATGGTACCCCCTCCCTAAAGAAGGCACATGAGGAGTTTGAAACTAGTAGAAACCGAAATAAAATTAGAAAATTTGAATGAAATCTAGTAATTCCTCACCTTTTCATTATCTCCAAACGAGGAAGTTTAGTCACAAAAAAAAAATTGTTCATGAAGCACTCATACGAAAAATACTCTAATTGTACATAGCTCAGTATTTACAAAATTCAATTACGATTACTGCTTTTACACATAAATAAATAACTTGTCGCCAGTATATTTTGTGTATGTTTTTAAAGCGTATCTCACTTAATCAACAATAATAGTAAATGTTAAAAAAAATGCGTACTCAATTTCGATATCCAAACCGTCCTCCCCTTCATTAGCCCATTCCTCAATAGCATAATAAATTTGAAAACCCAAATAACAAAGAAGCGAACCAATAACAAATCGTTCGAAAGTCATTATGATGCGCAATATACGTGTACGCTGAACGCTGTCAAGTATAATGTGGCAAAATAGTGTCGTTACTATAATAATTGAATAAAACTATTCTTACGGACAACAATATAATAGTTGTTGCCCGGTTTTTAGTAAAATTTATATACCTGTATTAATGAAGTTAGTACACGACAACAAATACTATTCGAATTCATTATATACACCTTGATGAATAAAGTTTTGTTGTTATATTTTACGATATAAAAATAAATACCTCACGGGAAAATATGAACTTAAGAAAATTCATTGCTAGAATATTCTTGTTAAGTGTTAGATTAGTTGTTAGTTTTACGTTAGGTTAATTCTTAACTGGTGACATGGTTAAAATTTAACACAACTGGTAACCTGGGATCCCGTTAACGTTTATAATGTTATTTGTTGTAATTATTCTTTTGTTGTTGAGTAAAATTATAAAATTAAATGTATATTTGACTGTCCGGAAGAGTATTAAGCTTCTAAAATCAGTGGTGGTTCCTCCATTAGGTCATTTGATCAGTGACATCCCAAATTTAACAAAGAAAAGGTAAAGAAGAAGAAGAAGGTGGTGGTTGTCTTCGTCTAAAACAAGAAAAGTTAGATAAGTATGCAGCATAACACAACGTGGTCACAAGTTTAAAGTATCTCAAGCAGCGCGCGCACTCGTGCCATTCGTTGTCTTTGCTTTCAAGACAGTGGTGCCGTGTGCAAGCAACGCTAACAGCATGGACTTTATTAAAAATTATTACTTAAATTCAAATTTTTTTATTATTTTTAATTTTTATTCTTTTACTTTACCTTTTCTTAGATAAATATGGGATGTCATTGATCAAATGACCTAATGGAGGAACCACCACTGATTTTAGAAGCTAAGTACGGAATGTCAAATATACATTTAATTTCATAATTTTACTCAACAACAAAACAATAATTATAACAAATAATATTATAAACGATAACGGGATCCCAGGTCACCAGTTGTGTTAAATTTTAACCATGTCACCAGTTAAGAATTAACCTAACGTAAAACTAACAACTAATCTAACACCTAACAAGAATATTCTTGCAATGAATTTTCTTAAGATCATATTTTCCTGTGAGATATTTATAGTAAAACATTCACTAAAAAATATTCTCAAATTTAACAACAAAACTTTATTCATCAAGGTGTATTGAATTCGAATATTATTTGTTGTCCTGTACTAACTTCATTAATACAGGTATATAAATTTTACTAGAAACCCGGCAACAACTATTATATTGTTGTCCGTAACAATAGTTATTCAGTTACTATAGTAACGACACTATTTTGCCATATTATACTTGACAAGAGTACATGTATATTGCGCATGATAATGACCTTCGAACGATTTGTAATTGGTTCGCTGCTTTGTTATTTGGGTTTTCGAATTTATTTTGCTATGGAGGAATGGGCTAACGAAGGGGAGGACGGTTTGGACATCGAAATTGAGTACGTATTTTCTTTAACATTCATATTTATTGTTGACGAAGTGAGATACGCTTTAAAAACAAACACAAAATATACTGGTAACAAATTATGTATTTATTTGTAAAAGCATTAATCGTATTCGACTTGTGTAAATACTGAGTTATGTAGAATGAACAATTTTTTTTTGTGACAAAGCTTTCTTGTCTTGAAATAATGGAAAGGTGAGGAATTACTAGATTTCATTCAAATTTTATAATTATATTCCGGTTTCTACTAGTTTCAATTCCTCATGGGCCTTCTTTAGGGAGGAGGTGCACCATGAGGGGCTGAAGTTGAAACAATTAGAGGCCAAAATAAAATTTGACTGAAATCCAGTAATTCCACACCTTTTCGTATTTTTGCTTAGCAGAACATTTTATAGTGACTAAGAAACCTATGATCTATGAAAGAATTTAAGACCAACTTCAAACAGGGGTTCTCTTTTCTCTTCAAAATAGCTATATTCCGCTATCGTAGTTACGTATACTCTCTTCTATTATTCTATCATTCTTGTGCTTTTAAATAGTTCTACGCATACCTGTTCAAACGTAAATTCATATTTTATCTTCCTTGTGTTTTATTTTTGTCTTATTTTCTTTTTCTTTCAATTTTCTGCCTAGCAGAGTTGGGTCTTAATTCATATTTTGAATTTGAGTCGAAAAATAAAATTGTTTTATAACGTTCTTCAACGTCTTCCTATTGGGTGTAGAGCTAATTCACCTCCTCTTGGTGCACCCTGGGTAATGCTAAATGAACTAGCACAAGTCGGCCACCGGACAATCCTCAAGGATTTTCAGGATCTCCTGGTCACTGCATTCGTGACAATGGCTCAAGCACAGTGATAGCGATGCAGCTGGTCCAGTAGTACCTTCCGGCAATGCAGAAAAAGGAAAAAGTACATTATTATTCCATCTTCAACATTCAAATATTGTGCAATTAAGGCTGACTCAGAAAAAGTGGGAGAGAAGGAATTAGCAAAGAATTGAAAGAACTAGAAGAACATGAACAGAAGATAATTGAAGATTGGGAATACTTTGTTTTAATTTTAATTTAACGTATATCGTATGGCTACACATTTGTCACAAAAGAATTAAATGTACTAACATTTAGAAATAATGATGTAAACATGCTTTGCTGCAGCGGGGTCACCGAGGTTGGTGCTACATTTGAAAAGACTGACAGAGGTGGAAGGCACTGCTGAAGGTGGAATAGTAATGTTTTTTCCCTTTCCTGGATTGCCGGAAGTTTCTACTGCGTCGCTATCACTGTGCTTGAGCCATTGTGAAAAATGCAGTGACCAGGAGAGCCTCAAAATCTTTTAGGATTGTCCGGTGGCCGACTTATGTTAGTTCATTTAGCATTATCCAGGGTGCACTACGAGGTCGCGAACTAGCTCTACACCCAATAGGAAGACGTTGAAGAACGTTATAAAACGATTTTATTTTTCGTTTCAAATTCAAAATATGCTAGGCAGAAAAATGAAAGGATAATAATAAGAAAATAAGACAAAGATAAAACACAAGGAAGATGCAAGAAAGCGTCTGTTAATAAACAAGAGCAAATATGAATTTACGTTTGAACAGGTTTGCGTAGAACTATTAAAAGCACAAGAACGACTTAGAATAATAAAAGTGTATACGTAACTACGATAGCGGAATATAGCTACTTTGAAGAGAAAAGAGAACCCTGTTTGAATTTGGTATTAAATTCTCTCGTAGATCATAAATTCCTTGGTCACTATAAAATGTTCTGCTAAGTAAAAATACGAAAAGGTGTGGAATTACTGGATTTCAGTCAAATTTTATTTCGGCCTCTAGTTGTTTCAACTTCAGCCCCACATGGTGCACCCCCTAAAGAAGGCCCATGAGGAGTTGAAACTAGTAGAAACCGAAATAAAATTATAAAATTTGAATGAAATTTAGTAATTCCTCACGTTTCCATTATCTCAAGACAAGGAAGCTTAGTCACAAAAAAAAAAAATGTTCATGAAGCACTCATATGAAAAATACTCTAATTGTACATAGCTCAGTATTTACACAACTCAAATACGATTAATGTTTTCCCAGATAAATACATAACTTGTTACCAGTATATTTTGTGTATGTTTTTAAATCGTATCTCAGTTAGTCAACAATAAATATGAATGTTAAAAAAAATACGTACTCAATTTCGATGTCCAAACCGTCCTCCCCTTCATTAGCCCATTCCTCAATAGCATAATAAATTTGAAAACCCAAATAACAAAAAAGAGAACCAAGAAAAATTCGTTCGAAACTCATTATGATGCGCAATACACCTGTACTCTGTCAAGTATAATATGAGAAAATAGTGTCGTTACTATAGTAATTGAATAATACTATTGTTACGGACAACAATATAATAGTTGTTGTCGGGTTTCTAGTAAAATTTATATACCTGTATTAATGAAGTTAGTACATGACAATAAATACTATTCGAATTCACTATATACACCTTGATGAATAAAGTTTTGTTGTTAAATTTAAGTATATTTTTAGTGAATGTATATATAACAATAAATACCTCACGGGAAAATATGAACTTAAGAAAATTCATTCCAAGAATATTCTTGTTAGGTGTTAGATTAAATGTTAGTTTTACGTTAGGTTAATTCTGAACTGGTGACATGGTTAAAATTTAACACAACTGGTGACCTGGGCTCCCGTTAACGTTTATAATGTTATTTGTTGTAATTATTCTTTTGTTGTTGAGTAAAATTATGAAATTAAATGTATATATGACTGTCCGGAAGAGTACTAAGCTTCTAAAATCGGTGGTGGTTCCTCCATTAGGTCATTTGATCAATGACATCCCAAATTTAACAAAGAAAAGGTAAAGAAGAAGAAGAAGAAGAAGAAGAAGAAGAAGAAGAAGAAGAAGAAGAAGAAGAAGAAGGTGCTGGTTGTCTCCGTCTAAAACAAGAAAAGTTACAAATCATTTATCTCTGTCTGACACATGGGCTTGTATAAGTAAGTATGCAGCATAACACAACGTGGTCACAAGTTTAAAGTATCTCAAGCAGCGGGCGCACTCGTGCCATTCGTTGCCTTTGCTTTCAACACAGTGGTGCCGCGTGCAAGCAACGCTAACAGCATGGACTGTATTAAAAAATATTACTTTAATTCAAAATATTTTATTATTTTTAATTTTTATTCTTTTACTTTACATTTTCTTTGATAAATTTGGGATGTCATTGATCAAATGACCTAATGGAGGAACCACCACTGATTTTAGAAGCTAAGTACGGACAGTCAAATATACATTTAATTTCATAATTTTACTCAACAACAAAAGAATAATTACAACAAATAACATTATATCGTTAACGGGATCCCAGGTCACCAGTAGTGTTAAATTTTAACCATGTCACCAGTTAAGAATTAAACTAACGTAAAGCTAAAAACTACTCTAAAACTTAACAAGAATATTCTTGCAATGAATTTTCTTAAGATCATATTTTCCCGTGAGGTATTTACAGTAAAACATTCACTAAATAATATAATTAAATTTAACAAAACTTTATTCATCAAGGTAACTTCATTAATATAGGTATATAAATTTTTACTAGAAACCCGGCAACAACTATTATATTGTCGTCCGTAACAATAGTTATTCAGTTACTATAGTAACGATACTATTTTGCCATATTATACTTGAGAGAGTACACGTATATTGAGCATTATAATGACTTTCGAACGATTTGTTATTGGTTCGCTGCTTTGCTATTTGGGTTTTCGAATTTATTTTGCAATGGAGGAATGGGCTAACGAAGGGGAGGACGGTTTGGACATCGAAATTGAGTACGTATTTTTTTTAACATTCGTATTTATTGTTGACGAAGTGAGATACGCTTTAAAAACAACCACAAAATATACTGGTAACAAATTATGTATTTATTTGTAAAAGCATTAATCGTATTTGACTTGTGTAAATACTGAGCTATGTACAATGACCAATTTTTTTTTTTGTGACAAAGCTTCCTTATCTTGAAATAATGGAAGGGTGAGAAATTACTAGATTTCATTCAAATTTTATAATTATATTCCAGTTTCTACTAGTTTCAATTCCTCATGGGCCTTCTTTAGGGAGGGGGTACCATGAGGGGTTGAAGTTGAAACAACTAGAGGCCGAAATAAAATTTGACTGAAATCCAGTAATTCCACACCTTTTCGTATTTTTGCTTAGCAGAACATTTTATAGTGACTAAGGAACCTATGATCTATGAGAGAACTTAAAACCAACTTCAAACAGGGGTTCTCTTTTCTCTTCAAAGTAGCTATATTCCGCTATCGTAGTTACGTATACACTCTTCTATTATTCTATCATTCTTGTGCTTTTAAATAGTTCTACGCATACCTGTTCAAACGTAAATTCATATTTTATCTTCCTTGTGTTTTATTTTTGTCTTATTTTCTTTTTCTTTCACTTTGCTGCCTAGCAGAGTTGGGTCTTAATTCATATTTTGAATTTGAACCAAAAAATAAAATTGTTTTATAACGTTCTTAAAAGTCTTCCTATTGGGTGTAGAGCTAGTTCGTCTCCTCTTGGTGCACCCTGGGTAATGCTAAATGAACTAGCACAAGTCGGCCACCAGACAATCCTCAAGGATTTTCAGGATCTCCTGGTCACTTCATTTGTGACAATGGCTCAAGCACAGTGATAGCGATGCAGCTGGTCCAGTAGTACCTTCCGGCAATGCAGAAAAAGGAAAATAATTATTCCATCTTCAACAGTGCCTTCCACCATCTGGACCAACTCAGTCTTTTCAAATGTTTCAATTTTAACTATGCGCCCGCGCCCAATAAATTATGTTTACATCATTACTTCTAAATGTTAGTACATTTAATTTTTTTGTGACAAATGCGACATGCGATAAAATAAAATAAAACAAAAATAAAATGTTCCCAATATTCAGTTATCTTCTGTTGATTTTCACCTAGTTCTTGCTTATTCAATTTTTTGTTAATTCCTTCTCTTCCACTTTTCCTGAGTCAGCTTTGATTGCACAATATATGAATTATTGAATAGTACTTACGAAGTTCTTCGGAGTATGGTGTGACTAGAACTGCAACTCATTCAAAATATTCAATATACAAAAATTTGCTCGTATTAACAGACCATGGCTTGCAAAAGAGAACGGTTTTAACTAAAATGCTGTTTTAAGAAATGTCAAATTCAAATTTCAATATTTAATTTCGCCCTTATATTTAAAGAACGATTTTTTAAAAAATATTTGTTTGAATACAATATAATAATATGTTCTATTTTAATAGGGTCTCGTGGTCGCGTGCCTGATTGCATGGTCGCGAATCTGGGGAATCGGGTTCGATCCCGACCAGCGCCAAATATTTCGAATTTTAAATGTCACAAAATTGACCCCTATGGTACACTCCACAACAGCAAGGAGTGCCCGTCAGGTGACGCCTGGTAAACGCCCGCACGGTACAAATATGTCATCATCCTTACCGATATCTATTTACAGAGCAGATTGGCACACCCAGGAATAGGTAATATGCCGTGATGATATATCTTTTTATTCTATTTTAAAATAATATTTTGATAAATTTGATATTTATATTTATTATTATCTTCTACACCGTTTTACATATATATATCCACGACAATTATTTTAGATGTTCTTTCAGATTTAGGGCGTATCGTAGACGTTGTTAGAGTTGAAAATAATGCATAGTTTTTTTATAATTAATTTTCAAAGTTTACATAAGACTAGTATTGCGCCATTAGAATCAAGAGCGGCGTTACCGACAGAGTCAAAATGTCAAAACCACACTTTTTTACTCTCAATCAAATATTTTCATTAAAAAATCAACATTTTCAACAAATTTTAAGTATAAATAAATGATTTTCAATTAATTTTATGTATTTCCTATAAATTTCAGCCGAATCATAACCAAATAAAGTTTTGATGTTTTGGAAGAATTGCGAAAAATTCGCAACGTGCATCATTTTAGAAATATTTAAACGGGGGAGTTGGGTCTTAATTCATATTTTGAATTTGAATAGAAAAATAAAATTGTTTTATAACGTTCTTCAACGTCTTCCTATTGGGTGTAGAGCTAGTTCGCCTCCTCGTGGTGTACCCTAGGTAATGCTAAATGAACTAGCACAAGTCGGCCACCAGACAATCCTCAAGGATTTTCCGGATCTCCTGGTCAATGCATTCGTAAGAATGGTTCAAGCACAGTGATAGCGACGCAGCTGGTCCAGTAAAACTTTCCGGCAATCCAGGAAAGGGAAAAAGGACATTACTATTTCATCTGCAACAGTGTCTTCTACCATCTGGACTAACTCAGTCTTTTCAAATGTTTCAATTTTAACTATGCGCCCGCGCCCAATAAATTATGTTTACATCATTACTTCTAATTGTTAGTACATTTAATTTTTTTGTGACAAATGCATAGCATACGACATGCGATAAAATAAAATAAAACAAAAATAAAATATTTCCAATATTCAGTTATCTTCTGTTGATTTTCTCAGTTCTTTATTATATTATATTTTGAATGAGTTGCAGTTCTAGTCACATCATTCTCCGAAGAAATTCGTAAGTACTACCCAATAATTCAAATATTGTACAATTAAAGCTGATTCAGAAAAAGTGGGAGAGAAGGAATTAGCAAAGAATTGAAAGAACTAGAAGAAAATGAACAGAAGATAACTGAAGATTGGGAATATTTTATTTTAATTTACCGTATGTCGTATGGCTACACATTTGTCACAAAAAAATTAAATGTACTAACATTTAGAAGTAATGATGTAAACATGCTTGCTGCAGCGGGGTCACCGAGGTCGGTGCTACATTTGAAAAGACTGAGTAGGTCCAGAGGTGGAAGGCACTGTTGAAGATGGAATAGTATTGGTTTTTCCCTTTCCTGGATTCCCGGAAGTACTACTGGACCAGCTGCGTCGCTATCACTGTGCTTGAGCCATTGTCACGAATGCAGTGAGGAGAGCCTCAAAATCCTTTAGGATTGTCTGGTGGCAGACTTGTGCGAGTTCATTTAGCATTATCCAGGGTGCACCATGAGGTAGCGAACTAGCTCTACACCCAATAGGAAGACGTTGAAGAACGTTACAAAACGATTTTATTTTTCGATTCAAATTCAAAATATGCTAGGCAGAAAAATGAAAGGATAATAAGAAGAAAATAAGACAAAGATAAAACACAAGGAAGATGCAAGAAAGCGTCTGTTAATAAACAAGAGCAAATATGAATTTACGTTTGAACAGGTTTGCGTAGAACTATTAAAAGCACAAGAACGACTTAGACTAATAGAAGAGTGCATACGTAACTAAGATAGCGGAATATAGCTACTTTGAAGAGAAAAGAGAACCTCTGTTTGAAATTGGTCTTATTCTCTCATAGATCATGGATTCCTTGGTCACTTTAAAATGTTCTGCTATGCAAAAATACGAAAAGGTGTAGAATTACTGGGTTTCAGTCATATTTTATTTCGGCCTCTAGTTGTTTCAATTTCAGCCCCACATGGTGCACCCCCTAAATAAGGCACATGAGGAGTTGAAACTAGTAGAAACCGAAATAAAATTATAAAATTTAAATGAAATCTAGTAATTCCTCACCTTTTCATTATCTCCAGACGAGGAAGTTTAGTCACAAAAAAAAAAAAAATGTTCATGAAGCACTCATACGAAAAATACTCTAATTGTACATAGCTCAGTATTTACAAAATTCAATTACGATTACTGCTTTTACACATAAATAAATAACTTGTCGCCAGTATATTTTGTGTATGTTTTTAAAGCGTATCTCACTTAATCAACAATAATTGTAAATGTTAAAAAAAATGCGTACTCAATTTCGATATCCAAACCGTCCTCCCCTTCATTAGCCCATTCCTCAATAGCATAATAAATTTGAAAACCCAAATAACAAAGAAGCGAACCAATAACAAATCGTTCGAAAGTCATTATGATGCGCAATATACGTGTACGCTGTCAAGTATAGTGTGGCAAAATAGTGTCGTTACTATAATAATTGAATAAAACTATTCTTACGGACAACAATATAATAGTTGTTGCCCGGTTTTTAGTAAAATTTATATACCTGTATTAATGAAGTTAGTACACGACAACAAATACTATTCGAATTCATTATATACACCTTGATGAATAAAGTTTTGTTGTTATATTTAAGTATATTTTTTAGTGAATGTATATACGATATAAAAATAAATACCTCACGGGAAAATATGATCTTAAGAAAATTCATTGCTAGAATATTCTTGTTAAGTGTTAGATTAGTTGTTAGTTTTACGTATGGTTAATTCTTAACTGGTGACATGGTTAAAATTTAACACAACTGGTAACCTGGGATCCCGTTAACGTTTATAATGTTATTTGTTGTAATTATTCTTTTGTTGTTGAGTAAAATTATAAAATTAAATGTATATTTGACTGTCCGGAAGAGTATTAAGCTTCTAAAATCAGTGGTGGTTCCTCCATTAGGTCATTTGATCAGTGACATCCCAAATTTAACAAAGAAAAGGTAAAGAAGAGGAAGAAGAAGAAGGTGGTGGTTGTCTTCGTCTAAAACAAGAAAAGTTAGATAAGTATGCAGCATAACACAACGTGGTCACAAGTTTAAAGTATCTCAAGCAGCGCGCGCACTCGTGCCATTCGTTGTCTTTGCTTTCAAGACAGTGGTGCCATGTGCAAGCAACGCTAACAGCATGGACTTTATTAAAAATTATTACTTAAATTCAATTTTTTTTATTATTTTTAATTTTTATTCTTTTACTTTACCTTTTCTTGATAACCTAATGGAGGAACCACCACCGATTTTAGAAGCTAAGTACGGAAAGTCAAATATACATTTAATTTCATAATTTTACTCAACAACAAAAGAATAATTACAACAAATAACATTATAAACGTTAACGGGATCCCAAGTCACCAGTTGTGATAAATTTTAACCATGTCACCAGTTCAGAATTAAACTAACGTAAAGCTAAAAACTACTCTAAAACTTAACAAGAATATTCTTACAATGAATTAACTTCATTAATACAGGTATATAAATTTTACTAGAAACCCGGCAACAACTATTATATTGTTGTCCGTAACAATAGTTATTGAGTTACTATAGTAACGACACTATTTTGCCATATTATACTTGACAAGAGTACATGTATATTGCGCATCATAATGACCTTCGAACGATTTGTAATTGGTTCGCTGCTTTGTTATTTGGGTTTTCGAATTTATTATGCTATGGAGGAATGGGCTAACGAAGGGGAGGACGGTTTGGACATCGAAATTGAGTACGGATTTTCTTTAACATTCATATTTATTGTTGACGAAGTGAGATACGCTTTAAAAACAAACACAAAATATACTGGTAACAAATTATGTATTTATTTGTAAAAGCATTAATCGTATTCGACTTGTGTAAATACTGAGCTATGTAGAATGAACAATTTTTTTTGTGACAAAGCTTCCTTGTCTTGAAATAATGGAAGGGTGAGGAATTACTAGATTTCATTCAAATTTTATAATTATATTCCGGTTTCTACTAGTTTCAATTCCTCATGGGCCTTCTTTAGGGAGGGGGTACCATGAGGTGCTGAAGTTGAAACAACTAGAGGCCGAAATAAAATTTGACTGAAATCCAGTAATTCCACACCTTTTCGTATTTTTGCTTAGCAGAACATTTTATAGTGACTAAGGAACCTATGATCTATGAGAGAATTTAAGACCAACTTCAAACAGGGGTTCTCTTTTCTCTTCAAAGTAGCTATATTCCGCTATCGTAGTTACGTATACACTCTTCTATTATTCTATCATACTTATGCTTTTAAATAGTTCTACGCATACCTGTTCAAACGTAAATTCATATTTGCTCTTGTTTATTAACAGACGCTTTCTTTCATCTTCCTTGTGTTTTATCTTTGTCTTATTTTCTTTTTCTTTCGGTTTTCTGCCTAGCAGAGTTGGGTCTTAATTCATATTTTGAATTTGAATCGAAAAATAAAATTGTTTTATAACGTTCTTCAACGTCTTCCTATTGGGTGTAGAGCTAGTTCGCCTCCTCGTGGTGCACCCTGGGTAATAATAAATGAACTAGCACAAGTCGGCCACCAGACAATCCTCAAGGATTTTCAGGATCTCCTGGTCAATGCATTCGTGATAATGGCTCAAGCACAGTGATACCGATGCAGCTGGTCCAGTAGTATCTTCCGGCAATGCAGAAAAAGGAAAAAGGACATTATTATTCCATCTTCAACATTCAAATATTGTGCAATTAAGGCTGACTCAGAAAACTGGGAGAGAAGGAATTAGCAAAGAATTGAAAGAACTAGAAGAACATGAACAGAAGATAATTGAAGATTGGGAATACTTTGTTTTAATTTTAATTTAACGTATATCGTATGGCTACACATTTGTCACAAAAGAATTAAATGTACTAACATTTAGAAGTAATGATGTAAACATGCTTTGCTGCAGCGGGATCACCGAGGTTGGTGCTACATTTGACAAGACTGACAGAGGTGGAAGGCACTGCTGAAGATGGAATAGTAATGTTTCTTCCCTTTCCTGGATTGCCGAAAATTACTACTGCGTCGCTAACACTGTGCTAGAGCCATTGTGAAAAATGCAGTGATCAGGAGAGCCTCAAAATCCTTTAGCATTGTCTGGTGGCCGACTTGTGCTAGTTCATTTAGCATTATCCAGGGTGCATCACGAGGTGGCGAACTAGCTCGACACCCAATAGGAAGACGTTGAAGAACGTTACAAAACGATTTTATTTTCCGTTTCAATTTCAAAATATGCTAGGCAGAAAAATGAAAGGAAAATAAGAAGAAAATAAGAGAAAGATAAAACACAAGGAAGATGCAAGAAAGCGTCTGTTAATAAACAAGAGCAAATATGAATTTACGTTTGAACAGGTATGCGTAGAACTATTAAAAGCACAAGAACGACTTAGAATAATAGAAGTACGATAGCGGAATATAGCTACTTTGAAGAGAAAGGAGAACCTCTGTTTGAAGATGGTCTTATTCTCTCATAGTTCATAGATTCCTTGGTCACTATAAAATGTTCTGCTAAGCAAAAATACGAAAAGGTGTAGAATTAGTGGATTTCAGTCATATTTTATTTCGGCCTCTAGTTGTTTCAACTTCAGCCCCACATGGTGCACCCCCTAAAGAAGGCACATGAGGAGTTGAAACTAGTAGAAACCGAAATAAAATTATAAAATTTGAATGAAATCTAGTAATTCCTCACCTTTTCATTATCTCCAGACGAGGAAGTTTAGTCACAAAAAAAAATATTGTTCATGAAGCACTCATAAGAAAAATACTCTAATTGTACATAGCTCAGTATTTACAAAATTCAATTACGATTAATGCTTTTACACATAAATAAATAACTTGTTGCCAGTATATTTTGTGTATGTTTTTAAAGCGTATCTCACTTAATCAACAATAATTATAAATATTAAAAAAAATACGTAATCAATTTCGATATCCAAACCGTCCTCCCCTTCATTAGCCCATTCCTGAATAGCATAATAGATCTGAAAACCCAAATAACAAAGAAGCGAACCAATAAAAAATCTTTCGAATGTCATTATGATGCGCAATATACGTGTACTCTGTCAAGTATAATATGGCAAAATAGTGTCGTTACTATAATAATTGAATAAAAGTATTGTTACGGACAACAATATAATAGTTGTTGCCCGGTATTTAGTAAAATTTATATACCTGTATTAATGAAGTTAGTACACGACAACAAATACTATTCGAATTCATTATATACACCTTGATGAATAAAGTTTTGTTGTTATATTTAAGTATATTTTTTTAGTGAATGTATATATAAAAATAAATACCACACGGGAAAATATGTTCTTAAGAAAATTCATTGCAAGAATATTCTTGTTAGGTGTTAGATTAGTAGTTAGTTTTACGTTAGGTTAATTCTTAACTGGTGACATGGTTAAAATTTAATACAACTGGTGACCTGGGATCCCGTTAACGTTTATAATGTTATTTGTTGTAATTATTCTTTTGTTGTTGAGTAAAATTATAAAATTAAATGTATATTTGACTGTCCGGAAGAGTATTAAGCTTCTAAAATCAGTGTTGGTTCCTCCATTAGGTCATTTGATCAGTGACATCCTAAATTTAACAAAGAAAAGGTAAAAAAGAAGAAGGTGGTGGTTGTCTTCGTCTAAAACAAGAAAAGTAACAATTCATTTATTTCTGACACATGGGCTTGTATAAGTATGCAGCATTACACAATGTGGTCACACGTTTAAAGTATCTCAAGCAGCGCGTGCACTCGCGCCATCGTTGTCTTTGCTTTCAACACAGTGGCACCGTGTGCAAGCAACGCTAACAGCATGGACTTTATTAAAAATTATTACTTAAATTCAAATTTTTTTATTATTTTTCATTTTTATTCTTTTACTTTACCTTTTCTTTCACAAATTTGGGATGTCATTGATCAAATGACCTAATGGAGGAACCACCACCGATTTTAGAAGCTAAGTACGGACAGTCAAATATACATTTAATTTCATAATTTTACTCAACAACAAAAGAATAATTACAACAAATAACATTATAAACGTTAACGGGATCCCAGGTCACCAGTTGTGTTAAATTTTAACCATGTCACCAGTTCAGAATTAAACTAACGTAAAGCTAAAAACTACTCTAAAACTTAACAAGAATATTCTTGCAATGAATTTTCTTAAGATCATATTTTCCTGTGAGATATTTATAGTAAAACATTCACTAAAAAATATTCTCAAATTTAACAACAAAACTTTATTCATCAAGGTGTAGTGAATTCGAATATAGGTATATAAATTTTACTAGAAACCCGGCAACAACTATTATATTGTTGTCCGTAACAATAGTTATTCAGTTACTATAGTAACGACACTATTTTGCCATATTATACTTGACAAGAGTACATGTATATTGCGCATCATAATGACCTTCGAACGATTTGTTATTGGTTCGCTGCTTTGTTATTTGGGTTTTCGAATTTATTTTGCTATGGAGGAATGGGCTAACGAAGGGGAGGACGGTTTGGACATCGAAATTGAGTACGTATTTTTTTTTACATTCGTATTTATTGTTGACGAAGTGAGATACGCTTTAAAAACAAACACAAAATATACTGGTAACAAATTATGTATTTATTTGTAAAAGCATTAATCGTATTTGATTTGTGTAAATACTGGGCTATGTACAATGACCAATTTTTTTTTGTGACAAAGCTTCCTTGTCTTGAAATAATGGAAGGGTGAGGAATTACTAGATTTCATTCAAATTTTATAATTATATTCCGGTTTCTACTAGTTTCAATTCCTCATGGGCCTTCTTTAGGGAGGGGGTACCATGAGGTGCTGAAGTTGAAACAACTAGAGGCCGAAATAAAATTTGACTGAAATCCAGTAATTCCACACCTTTTCGTATTTTTGCTTAGCAGAACATTTTATAGTGACTAAGGAACCTATGATCTATGAGAGAATTTAAGACCAACTTCAAACAGGGGTTCTCTTTTCTCTTCAAAGTAGCTATATTCCGCTATCGTAGTTACGTATACACTCTTCTATTATTCTATCATTCTTGTGCTTTTAAATAGTTCTACGCATACCTGTTCAAACGTAAATTCATATTTGCTCATGTTTATTAACAGACGCTTTTTTTCATCTTCCTTGTGTTTTATTTTTGTCTTATTTTCTTTTTCTTTCACTTTTCTGCCTAGCAGAATTGGGTCTTAATTCATATTTTGAATTTGAGTCGAAAAATAAAATTGTTTTATAACGTTCTTCAACGTCTTCCTATTGGGTGTAGAGCTAGTTCGGCTCCTCGTGGTGCACCATGGGTAACGCTAAATGAACTAGTACAAGTTGGCCACAAGACAATCCTCAAGGATTTTCAGGATCTGCTGGTCACTTCATTCGTGACAATGGCTCAAGCACAGTGATAGCGATGCAGCTGGTCCAGTAGTACCTTCCGGCAATGCAGAAAAAGGAAAATAATTATTCCATCTTCAACAGTGCTTTCCACCATCTGGACCAACTCAGTCTTTTCAAATGTTTCAATTTTAACTATGCGCCCGCGCCCAATAAATTATATTTACGTCATTACTTCTAAATGTTAGTACATTTATTTTTTTGTGACAAATGCGACATGCAATAATTTAAAATAAAACAAAAATAAAATGTTCCCAATATTCAGTTATCTTCTGTTGATTTTCACCTAGTTCTTGCTTATTCAATTTTTTGTTTATTCCTTCTCTTCCATTTTTCCTGAGTCAGCTTTGATTGCACAATATATGAATTATTGGATAGTACTTACGAAGTTCTTCGGAGTATGGTGTGACTAGAACTGCAACTCATTCAAAATATTCAATATACAAAAATTTGCTCGTATTAACAGACCATGGCTTGCACCAAGAGCACGGTTTTAACTAAAATGCTGTTTTAAGAAATGTCAAATTCAAATTCCAATATTTAATTTCGCCCTTATATCTAAAAAAATTTTTTAAAAAAATATTTGTTTCAATACAATATAATAATATGTTCTATTTTAATGGGGTCTCGAGGCCGCGTGTCTGAGTGACTGGTCGTGAATCTGGGGAACCGAGGCCAAATATTTCGAATTTTAAATGGCACAAAATTTACCCCTGTGGTGCACCCCCCACATCAGCAATGAACAGGGTACAAATATGTCATAATCATTACCGATATCTATTTACAGAGCAGATTGGCACACCCAGCAATGGGTAATATACCGTGATGATATATTTTTTTATTCTATTTTAAAATAATATTTTGATAATTTGATATTTATTATTATCTTACATAAGAATAGTATTGTGCCATTAGTTTCAAGAGCGGCCTTACCGACAGAGTCAAAATGTCAAAACCACACTTTTTTACTCTAAATCAAATATTTTCATTAAAACATCAACATTTTCAACAAATTTAAGTATAAATAAATGATTTTCAATTAATTTTGTGTTTCCTGTAAATGTCAGCCGAATTCATAACTAAATAAAGTTTTCAAGGATGTAAGGTATAAACAAGGAAAAAAAAATAAAGTTTTGATGTTTTGGAAGAACTGCGAAAAATTCGCAACGTGCCTTATTTAAATAAAACTTTATCTAGACGGTTTTAAGATTTGAAATTGAGGTACTTTATATTTTAAACCCCGTAGAACACGAATTTAAGTGTTACATTGAAAATAATTTAAACTGTTTAGGAGTTGAAAGCAAAATTAAATGGATTTTCTGTTGGAACAAACCTATATTTAAGTATAAGGTTTGAATGGAAGCATTCGTAATAAAAAAGTGTGAACTTTGAAAAATGACTGCGGACAGTAATAATAGAAGGAACTGAAATATTGCACAATAATATTGAATGTTTTAGAGACCGCTTTATATTGAAGTTTCGCTTATTTATTTAAAAATATTTATTTTGTTTAATTGAACCGATAATTTTCAAAGGGGCTCAATTACAGTTTACAAAATTTTACAGCAGAAGCAAAATAGTTATATGTGTACCAAGTGCTGAAAGTGTTTTTTTGTCGAACCAAAACGAAAGTTGCAGCCTAAGAGAAGCGAAAGTTGCAATCGTTTGCGTTCGACAAAGGATTTTCAACACGTGTTATACAAACTATTTTTTCTACTCCTGCAAGATAAGAAAAAAAAAGAAAAATAAGGAAATAAAGAATTATTTTCTTTAAATAATTTGACATTTATTATCAATTTTTGTATTTGTGATGCGTATCTATGACAACAGCAAACGTTGTATATAACATTCATAAGCAAAATTCGTTGCTAAGATACCGAAGCGTGCTGCTGAGTCGCGTTCAGCATGAAAAGCAAACCAGAAAATTGTATTTTTTGAGCAGATGTAGAAAAAAAATATTTTTCTACAGTCTATATACAAAGTAGCCATTTGCGCCCTCTTTTGTTAACGCAAAATGTCACTTTGCCGCTCTAGAGCGACAAAGTAGAAAAAACGCTCGCTCCTCAAATTTCTAACTATACAATGTTGAGAAATGTTACTTGGTTACATTCTTAATGGAAACGTTTAGTCAGGAATTAATGACACTGTAGTTACACATTACCCACTTTCATAACCAAACAAAATACCGCACTGGTGTGAAAATAAAATGGGGCATTCATTTACAAAATTTATAAAATGCTTAGATTAGATTAGATTGAAGCAATAGCTCAAGAAGAATGGAATATACCGATAAGTAAAAATAAATAAAAAATAAATTTTTGTTATGGTGGAGGACCCCATTGTGGCGACTGTAGAAAAAATCTTGTGTGTGTTTCGAGCGCAAATGGACATTGTCGATTTCGAGAGAATGCCTCGCTCCTGCGTCGCGCGGCAACAACCTCTCAATCGACAATGTCCCATTTTGCGCTCTTAATACACAAATAGCTATTACATTAAATTTTCTGTTTTGCTGAAATAGTTTTCATTTCTTCGCCAATCAAAAGGAAATAAAATTGAATGGAAATATGTTACGTCATCTTTGAGAATCCGTGGCTTCTGGTAAATGCCACCAATGGTACAAATATATCGTTATTATCGAAATCTGCGAGTAGAAGCAAAGTAGCACATCTAGAAATGAGTGTGGCCAACATAATACCTCTCGCCATTTACAGCCCGAGTCACAATCACAAAACAGATTAAGTTAATCCTTATTTTTGGTTTAGCGAATAATTTTACTCATATTTTACCATTGTTATCAATGACAACATTATTGAAACTAAACTAAAGAATTAAATTAATGAAACTAAATTAAGAAGTTGGGTAATTTCAATTTTTAGTTTAATTTTATAATTTCTTTGTTTTGTGCCTGTGCCGATAGCGCACTTATGACATACGTAAAACTTAACCGATGGTAACAAAGTTTCCGCAGTTCAATAGTATGTATATCTATATTTTTTATCCTACATAAATATAATGTACCGCAATCTCACCTATAAAAGTTAGTTTATACGAAATGTCAAACATAAAATTCTTAATTTTAATTTACTGCATAAACGTTGTTATTTTAATTAAGTTTCTTAATTTCCCAGCATATATTATTTATTTTATAAACATAACAAAACCTTACCTAATACACAACAGTTACTTGGCAATATCTTCTATGTGAAATTACCTAAAGTTTACGGGAGACTTTTAGACTACAATTTTTTTTTAAAAAAACACGAAAATTCAATACTACTCAACTCATTTTCGCTATTAAATAGTATATAGCAGATATGAGATATGTCTAGTTCACCTGCTTTTTCATTAATCATCAGAAAGTTTTCTATTGTAATTTTTACAGAGAAACATCAGCAGGTATGTATAATTTGTGTATATTTATCAACAGTTTAAAGCAGCGTTTCTTAATCTTTTCAAGGCGCGAACCAAATTTATCTATTATATTGGTACCAAGACCCACTATATAGAAATTAAAAAAAAAAAACACACATGTCTTATTATAAACAATAATCTATTTGTGAAAATAAGAAAATGAATATGTAGGAATAGGTATATCACATACCTACATATTTATAAACAAAATAAATTAACACCATAATAAGATCAACAATTTCATATAAAACGAAATTTGTTACAATTTGGAAAGTACATGAATTCGATACAATTTTAATCTTGTTTGATAGTCAAATGTTCGAAACATACATATTACCTTCCGATATGTGTCCAATTTGACTTTCGAACATGATTGAAAATGCATTTCTTTAAAATTCAAAATTAATAATACGAGTAGATTACAATAATTACTGTGAATCTAGAGTTTGCATAAGTTTTTAAAGTTCTTCGAATCACGGCGATTCCTAAAATTTAGTTTTAGTAATTACAAGATTGGTGTGTCTTTTTTTCTAAACCAAAATGAAAGTCTCGGTGGGGTTATAAGCAGTAATAATTCTACATTGTATTGCTTATAATTTGTAATCAATTATAAAATTCTGAATAGTTTACGCGACCCATTTAAACTCCTTCGCGACCCAAATTTGGGTAGCGATCCATAGATTAAAAACATGTATTTTATTGAATCTAAAATAAACCTAATTTACATTATACTATTTTCTGTTTCTGACTAAATCTAGTTACAATTTCTTTGTGAGCAGTTTCTCTTGGACCGCATTATTAAATATTTAATCATTAATGCCAACACACTAATACTGAATTTAGTTTGCTTTTATATTTAAAATGGTAGTGTTTGGTTTATTTTTGATTCAATATAATATACCATAAACCCTTAAACTTTTGATAAATATACAAATTATACATATATTTTTTTAAAAGATGTCTGATCAAGGTCATCTGTATCATGGACGAATTAATATACTGGCATACATTTATCTCTCTCATTTGCAAAGACTAAAATCATGTGCTATGAGAATGGATATAGCGCGCTCGTCTTTCAAAAACTCATATTGTGACGAAGTTAGGACTCTCCATTTTAAAACGATGCTCGTTGTTTACAATACTTTCACTGTAACGTAAATTTATTAATTAATTATGATGTATTACCTCGCTTCTTAGCCGTACGAATAAAGTTATTTTCTGTCAGTGCCACTAACACTGACACTCAGAATCTTATTTTTCACATACCTATTTGGTTTTACATTTGCTATTAAACTTACCAGTTGACTTTAGTTTTGAATTTTGAATGCTTTTACTGTAACATATATTTTTGTAATAATACAATAAGAGTAGTATCTCATGTACCCTCATAAAAACTAAGTAAACGACACTACTGAAATTTACAGAATGGGCAGAGGTAAAATCTTAATTCGAAGATGACCTTGATCGTACATCTTTAAAATAATGATATTTATCTGAAAAATTAGAATAGAAAACTTCCTGTAGATTAATGAAAAAGCGAGTGAACTAGTAATATCTGATACACATTTTTTTTAAAACGGCGTAACCTTAGAAACCTCATATTTACGCCGATATTAACACAAGAACTTCGTAGCATAATACCAATCATTAAAATATTGATTACAAACTTAAAAATGTTTTTAGATTACGACAAAGTTCTTATTTCATTAAGTTCTGTTTCAGTTTTCGCTTTCATAATGCATTCCTTTCGTACATTATGTTTGAAGAATGCTTGAATTTGATTGTTTTCTTCTTCACGGATATAACAAATAACACGTATAATAAGTAAATTATCAGTACACTTTTCGTTATTCACAAGTTCGATTGTATATAATTCATTATTCATGAAATAATGCCACATTCAAGAAATTCAGTGTGTCTGTAGGTAGTTCGTGTGTGCAAAAAAAATTAATATTGTCAGTATATTACCTCTCGTTAATTAATTCCATGTATATGTTACAGTAAATGTAGATAGCAGGATGATGTGCTCATTTGCCGGCAAATGTAGTTTCGCTTAAAATTGTTTTCGCTTGTAATTTAACTATATATAACAACAATAACCTCATCGAATGCACTAAACCCACCCCGAGTTTTCCAAGAATGGCTTTTGTGCGTTAGGTTAGGTTATTGTTATTTGTTATTATACATAATTTTGAGTGTTATTTACGATGTCGGTTAACAACATTGAATGTCGGACTAACAGATATTTAATCATAACCTAAAAATAAATATTCCTTTCATTTTTAGAATTTTCGATTTCAAATAAAATTGAATATGCACCTCGGCATTGCAGTTCCTTTTTATTACTTGTGATAAGACGAGGGTAAGAGCATTAACAAATAAATCAAATAAATAACTTTTTATAAATTTTTCTAAGTTATAGTTCAGGAATAACATTTATATGCTTAAAAATAATTATCATTTTTCTCGGCGCGATTTGTTGAGTCAGGAGTCTTTGACAGTTGTGTTGACAATTAAGTATTTGCACCTCCTCCAGATATCTGCTTGTGAAAGATAACACTTTGTTTTTAGATAGTCTGTTTTAGTTTGTCACGTCGTGAAGACGCTTACGCTTATTATCGGAATATGTAGTGTTTTAGTTTTGGACGTTGGCTCATCGTTAGGCCACTAAATTACAATATAACATGTAACTATTCAGTATTTGTTTAGTTAGTTTCAACGTTTAGTGTAAAGTGTAAATAAAATGTAAATATAAAACTTTATACTGCATCTAGTCTAAGACTGCGGTGGTGCAAAGATAGGAACAGTTTGATATTGTTTTCTGATTGGAAAATACCCAGATATTATCCAATCAAACAACAAAATCGAACTGCTCCTATTTTCACACCACTGCAATCTTAAACCAGATACAGTATAGTTAGTTATACATAAAGGGCCAGTTGCATAAAACGTTGTTAGCTGATCATGTGTTTAACTGCACCTTGTAACCATGGATACGTATCAAAAATACATTGGAAAATAAATCTTGCCAGAGTTAACAACGTGATTAAAGTTAACAATGTTTTATGCAACTGGGCCAAAGTAATGTCCATGTCCATAAATGTAAGAATTCATCCACATCCGTCATCAGTCAACAAGTGAGTGGAAAGTGTCAGTGTGTGTGTGTCCTTCCTTTTCACCAAGTCGTGGACACCAATCATACAAGCGTCCATCAGTTAGTTAAAGTGTCATCGTTGGAAAACAAGTAAGCGCACAAGATCAGCAGTCTTAGACCCCCCTCGTGTTACACATTCATATGTTTTATTTTATTACACATTCGTGATAATACATAAATAACTATTATTAGCTACTTTATTACAAAGATTTATGTCAGTGACGCTAGGCAACCCTATATAAACATTTCTCACCGATGAAATTGTCTTTGCATTTAGGAATGACGTATTTCCCAACCAGTAAAAGGTTAGGAATCGACATAATAGTATAATGATTACGAATGGGGTGGAAGCGTGATGTTATTTTCCACCCATAAGATTGTAATTAAAGTTAGGAACCTCTAAAAATTTAGGAATCGACATATAACTATGCAGAATTTTATGCTCAACAACTTTTATTTAATAATAATATTAATAATAATAATAATTGAAATAAATTGTGAAAAATTGTCAAACGTCGCGATTCAAACCCGAGACACATACCTTGCCGGGATAGTGCTCTACCAACTAAGATATTGGCTGCTCTCCTCTCGATGGCTGAACAATCTTTCACTTTTAAAGTCGTATAACTGCTGAGGATATTATTAATCGTCATATGATTAGATGTGGGGATGCCAAGCTACCACTGCGTTTAAACATCTAGTGAACGAGTCATAAATTACTCAAGGCCCTACCAGAGTAAATTCTAATATTAACAACTAACTTAGTTGGTGGAGCAGCACGATGGCTGACAATTTTTCAGCAGGAAATTAGGAAAGTATGATTTTACATGTTAAAGTCTTACTGAAGATGTAGGTAAACAACTGTGATAAAGATGAATGTAAAAATTGTACTCAGGACTGCAGTCATACATACTCGTTGGTATATTTTTTTTCTAAGGCCAACGATTCGCCACCATTTGGAGCTTCATCAGGGCAAACTAAAGGATAGAAACGTTGGTAAGCAATGTTACATAGTTATAAATACAAAGTTCTTACAGAACAAGTTTTAGTTTAAAATATGATTTTTAATTAGGACATATTTCAAACTATATTTTAAACTATAACTTAATTTGGAAGTACTTTGTATTTATAACTATGTAATATTGCTTACCCACGTTTTTCCCCATAGTTTGCCCTGATGAAGCTCCAAGTGGGGCGAATATATATATATATATATATATATATATATATATATATATAGTCACTTTGATATTTGTTGCATAAATTCCGAACAAATTGAGTTTATACCTAAAAGAAATACGACAAATAAAAAATGTTAAAGTGAATTTTTATTTAGGTTACTTGTTTCATTTTTCAAGGCACTCTAACAAATTTTCTAAAAGAACATAAAATTTTATTTAATTAATATCTTGTGAAATATGAATGATTATGTAGATAAGATGCCTTTATAAGATACCTTTTTAATTTCTGCACAACATATATTCTTACATTTTTTGCGCTAAAATGAATAGGTAAAGAGATATAGCAGTAGTATAAAAATAACATTGAAATTGCTATGTTCCACTTTTCATTTCTGCACCCGGTATATATGCATGACTGCAGTCCTGAGTACAATTTTTAACATTTAAATTCTTATGTTCGGGAGTTCCAGTCACTACTCTGTATAGTTTCTTGATGTCTACAAAAATTTAAAAATATTAATAAAAATAATAATGTATATCTTGATCATTTAGTTATTCATTCACTTAGGCCCAAACCTACCACCTCTAGTTAAAATGAGAGTTTATTAACCAGTAGTTAAGAATTAAACTAAAGGTTGGAAGCGATGCGAATAGTTTTTTCTAGTTAGCTCTAACCAAAGGTGGTAAGAACAATTTTGCAACATAACCGTTGGTTATCACTAACTGTCACTATAACTAGAGGTGATAAAAGCGGGCTTTAATTATTTAACCTCAATCACAAATGTTATACACAACCAGTGTCAGTTTTGAATGATAGAATTAGAAAATTCCTATTTAGAAAATTTGATCAAATCCACTAATGTGACGTCACGTCAAATGCTTTGACATTCAAAATATTATTAGCGAAATCTGCGATTTGCACGTCTATAAGACTCTTAAACTTTTATTTCAATCTATAATTTGAAAAAAATGGAACTCATACGTATAGGATTATAATAGTTGTTGTTTGCAAAGCCCAACAGCTGAACAATCTTTCAAACCCTTCAATTAAGTATATCCTCCTACTTCTTGCCGTTGCCTGAAGATGGTTCTGTAGATGTTTTGCAATTTTTCTGTTGCAAATGGTTGTATTGCGAGTACGCGCAGCCTTGGCTGTAAGGTGCACAGCAGTAAATAATTATCTGCTAGCAGGCGCTCCAGAATAAAAGCAAGACGAGCAAGCCAGATCCTTCAATGTACAGATCCTATCGAAACGCATAATTCTAGACGAGTATTTAAGATGTGTTGAGATACCTATCTAATCTGGATTGTTACAGACGTGAAATGTTGCCTTTCTATGCAAACGTACAAATCAAATAAACCCAAACATCTATCGTTTCCTTTTAATCAAACTTATGTCTTCTAATAATAAACTAAATATATAATTACCACTTATCTCAAAAGATTATTCGAGCTATGATTTATGTCTGAATTACATACTTTTTTCGCACAGATTCATACATCATTGGCCTGGTTTACATCGTGATACTTATTGTGACCTCACAAAATCTCAACCATACCAAATTTAGTTATTGTATGTTTACAGTGATTTTTTCAAGGTCAAGTTGGTTATAATTTGGTAAGAAGTATCGCCATTTTTAAACCTTGAAGTGTTACGGTGCGTCCCCACTGTATTGGCTTTTGCCGACTAGCAAGGCTGCATGGCAATGAATACAAATGTATCGTTCTTTGGGACTTTAGAAATAAAAATCTGATGCGGGCAACACGGTACCTCCCGCCATTTAATTTTTATAAATTCGAATATACATACTTACATATTTACTTATGCTTAAAACTGTATTAAGTACCATTGCATATAACTATGGTTCTATTTACTATTTTCTTTTTAAAACGATACTATTATTAATTTGAAATGATTAGTTCATTGACAGTGACATTTATCTGTCAATTGCATACATTTGAGATATAAACTGTGTAACGTGTGTAACCAAGGAGTTGTGTTTGTTTAAAGCGTAGGCTCCGGGATTTAAATTACAGATAATTTTATAAATTTATCCATAAAATATATAGAAAAAATATTAATGCAAATCTGTAGAAAATTTAATAATCTTTAATTTTTATAATATCATAAATCTCGAAAAAATAACATTTATTAGTACATTAAGATACAAGTTTCATAAGACATGATTTTAGCTCACGCGTCCTTCTTAGAAAAGAGCGGCTTGCCGTGAGTTTTCTAAGGGGACAACTGCGCTGAAATGTCTTATGATACGTGTATTACTATTTTTTCTATTTTGGTCATTTTTTCAAAAAAATGTACGTTATTTCATGTCCAGGAATTTCAATTTCGGTTGTTTAATATGTACTTCATGAAACTCATTTGGATGTAATAAATAAGTACTTTATGACATCCAAATGGGTTTCATAAAGTACATTTTAAAGAACCAAAAATAGAAAAAGGTATTTTTCGGAAAAAAAAACTATTTTGAGCTTCAAGTAAAGTGCCATTTCCGGTTATCTGATTTACGCCAAAATCTAATGGCTTCTTTCCATATTAGAATAAGGTAGAAATATGAGGTTTCAAAATTTTCTGAATGATAGTATTTGAGTTAGACCGTAAACAGGAACCACACATACATACATACACCATACATACATACATACATACACACACACACACACTCACGCACTCACACACACACACACACACACACACACACACACACACACGCACTCACACACATACACACTCACACACCTACACACTCACACACCTACACACTCACACACTCACACACGCGCATGCACATCATCGCGAGAATGTTAATATTGGATTCGAGGGACATTAAAACGTGGACATTTACCAAAATTTCGATATGCGATTTTTAGAAGGATTCCTATACCTCCCTTATCAAGGGTAGCGGGGGGTAAAAATGATGAGGATGGGCATATAAAGAACGATGGCTTAATAAATTGCGGTTTTCTTTGATGATTTAAAAATAAAATTGAAATTTGTCTTGTAAAATAGAAATTGTTTGCCCATTTAACCGTCTTTGTAGCTTTTATAGTTCTCGAGATAGCAATGGTGGCCCATTTGAATGAACACCTGTATATACAGGCTGTTTCTTGGATACGGGACACCCCGATTATTTACTTTATTATTGGAAATACAAGAAAACCATCATCATCATCATCATTATCATCATCATCATCATCATCATCATCATTATCATCATCATCATCATCATCATCATCATCATCAAAATAGTTGTAGTAGATGAACGGGCACATTCACTTATTTATTTATTTATTTGAAACCACTCAACAGGACAAAGTCCCAATTACTGAGAGTTAGAAAAATTATTACAAATAAAATACAAAAATTATCTGAAAGTAGGAGCATTATGATGAAAAAAACATGAATAATAAACATTTGCTATACAGAAATAGATAAATAATTAATTTGTTGATGTAGGATGGTAAATTCGTAAAAGAAAATCAATTTGACAAAACGTAGCTAGTTAATGAGTTTTTGAATATTGCCAAAGAATTTGAAAATAAATCAATGGGGTTATGCGGCGTGTGAATTGTATTATAATAAAAACACAATCGACGGATCGGTGATCTTAGTTCATAATTACATTTTGTCATTTTAAAGTTAAAAAGAGTTCGATGCCTGGAATTAATTCTAGGTATATAGATAAAGGGTTAAAATGAAATACACCTATGTTGTGTGATGAATTCAGAAAAAAATACTCTATCGACTGAGCTTAAAAAATATATACCATCCCATTTAAAACAATATAACTTTATGTCATAGTTTGAGAACCACTGAGTAAAAAATTTATTTTCTTCAATAAGTGAATGTCCCCCTTCATCTGCTATAACTTTTACTTGAATGATTTTCTTGTATTTCCAATAATAAAGAAAATAATAGGGATGTCCCGTATCCGAGAAACATCCTGTATATATATATATATATATATATATATATATATATATATATATATATATATATATATATATATATATATATATATATATATATTACAGACATCACTGAGATCACTGATCGTGATCATAAGGAAAATATAAGCATGTTGTAGGCAATATATTGGATTTCCATTTCTGTTTGACAATTTTTCAAATATAAATTATGTTTTATATACGCAGGTTGAGTAAATGTATAAACGACCGATTTGAAAGATGCGCAATTTTGCGAATTCGTTGCGCTTTAGCAGTTTTAGAGCTCGTACGTGGTAAATTAATTATGGAGATTTATACGGTTTAATATCGCGTACGCACCATGAAAACGTTATACGAAAATGAATGTAATTTTACGCAAGTTATGTTTTCTGTAGGAAATGAACATTCGTTGCACACAGAACAGTAATTCTATAATAATGCGTCCAGTTAAGCATAAAAATTATTGTCGCAGACCAATTAATTCATAAAACGTTTTCACGGTGTGTACAGGCAATTATATCGTATATAGGTTCAAAATCAATTTGCCAGGCGTAGTCTTTAAAAATGTCAGAATGTCACTTACAAAAACGTATACAGGTACTCTTTGTTCCATTTAAGTTAAGTATTATAGAGAATAGGGCATAGTTTTCAACTCTCTGATTGGCTGAATTTGGAGACAAAGAAACAAGTTTACCCAATGTAATTTCGGCTACTTAAAATTGGCGCTGATATGCACACCATCTATTGAATGGAATAGAGTATAGGTACATTAAAAATTACGACTTTTTCAAAACATGAAAAGTGATTTGTAAATTTAATAAATGCAAATATATTATATTCAAAATAGTAGTAAGTATGCTACACTGAGAAAAAGATATAATAGGGTACTATACCATAGTCAAATTTTAACTATCTTAAATAAGAAGACGAAAATACACATAAATTAATGAGTATTAGTGAAAAAAATTTGTTTCAATATTGATTAGGTCGCAAACGACAAGCGATTAAAGTTGATTACTAATTAGGTATGACGCGTTAGGTCCTAAGAATTCGATTGGTCGCCTGATTTTAAAAACGAGATTCGCGCGTCTGCTGCGGTCACCTTTGAAAGATTATGAACTGTCACGTTGTTGTATAACCTAACAAAGAATTTACAATTTTATGTTTCAAGAATTTGTTTAATTATAATATCTACTAATATTAAATCAATTTGCAATATGTTTTAATTAAATTAATAATAATATTAACTAATCAAAACAAACATACACCAGCGCCATCCGCCGTCATACTTTGTGACTGTTTCAATGTTCTAAAATTTATTAAGAAAAAAATGCTTATTATTTATGTTATTTATGCTTAATATTAATTTCTTCGTAAATATAACGTATAAGTTTTTATATAAAAATATTTCAGCTATGCAAACATGAAAAAATCTGTTCTCTCTAGAACTAACACCACTGGAAGTACCAACTACGTCACGCAAGAAATTCTTAACTTTAAAAATTCATATCTCGCTTCTTACGTAAAATTTTTAAGTCGCGTTTGCACTAAAATTCTTATTTCATCCTGTTCTTACAGAAAAAAAATTAAAGAAAAAATGGTATAGGACCCTATTACGTGAATTGTAAATTTATTTGTTACAAATAAATCCTAAGCTTGAATAGATCCAAATATACCTACAATTGAAGCAATGTAATAATTTATCTGAATCATTTATTTGTTTCAAATATATAACTGAATGAATAAAATACATTTCATATTAAAGATTACATTGTATTTGTTGCAAGGTTGCAATAATTGGATGAATGAAGTACCCCTTTATTATGGATATTTATTTGCTAAAACCCAGTCATTTTTCACAGTGTGCAGTATGAGCGAAGGTGTATTTTTACGATCATGATTAAAAAAAACTCGTACTGCAAACTTTCGTACACTATTTTCTTTATTTTTAGCCAAGTTCCATGATTTCTTTAAAGAAGTTTTGGAGAAACTTTTGGCAGCAACGTACTGTCTGTCCCCACAAGAAAAGTGAAAATATCCTCAAAACCGGTCATTCTCTAAAAGATCCTAAGCTCTTTAGGAATTATTTTTTCGGAAGAGACCAAGAAGTCTATTAAATTGTACATATGAACTAAATTTAATTAAAACTAAATACAAAAATAAACTATACTTTATGTAATTAAAGGCCAATCTAACAATCTATGGTGTTAAAATACTAACGCAAAAATGTAAAGAAGTAAAGAACTGAAATGAAATGAACTGTGAAATAAGAAATTTTTCATTGCTGTCATTAATCCGATTTACTATTATTTATTTATGTGAAATTTAAAATTTAAACTGGAGATTATAAAACTAAATTTACCAAGTAAACAAAACTCTATGAAGAATAATTCTAAGGGCCGGTATTTCCATCTTCGTATAAAGTGCTGGATAACTTATATGTCGGATAAATGAACAATATCGCATCGAAAAATGATATTCAATATAATTTACATCATTTATGCTTGTATTTCGATGCGATATTTTATCATTTATCTGACGGATAGTTATCCTGAACTTTATCCGGAGGTGGAAATACCGGCCCTTAATAAAATAAACTGAAATTGTTATTTTAACCTCTTCACAAATGTCATAATGGATGAGAAGATAAAATAGTTTCCGAAAAACGTTTAAATGTAAAGGCGCCGTTAAGTTCGTTCATTTCGATACGCAATTTTTTGTTTTAGAAGCTTGTTACTAGATGCTAGACGACATTTACTTATGTTCATAAATCAAAATTGACATGAATTTTCAAATACATAATTGAGTAAATGTCAATCCAATGTTACCAACTATAACATCACATACAAATTTCCCTAAATCAACTTAGATGGCTTTATTTTTAATAGTATTTTATGTACCAAGGGCGTTACGATGATAATGCCAGGAGGGCGATGAGGATCTAGTCCGAGGACCTTCGGCCCGAGGGATAGATGCTTAAGCTTTGGCGTTGCTAAGGATGTTGTTTAATTGTTTTGTTTTTATTTTTAAAACATCAACGTTATATATCATTGGAGATGATGGAATGTTTGAATTTGATGTTTCGGAAGATATTTGATCAAAACGGTGTAAGAAATTATTTTGAATACTTCTGCATACTTTGAGGAAGAGAAACGCATAAAAGTTCCCCTAATTATTCCATTCTCGTCTGTAGAAGATGTAAGTATTATATTTTGAGGTTCGTTTTCACATGACAGATTTCAGTTCTTTATTTCTTATGCACTTATTTCTGAATATTATTACATGTTACAGAGTTTGTACTGCTTTGGATGTGTCACATGTAACGGTAAATAAAATCAAAAATGAATTCAAATGTGATAAATATCGTTCCCAAAAAAATTAGTGATCCGTCATCCGTCCAAAATCAATGCGAAACATTGCAGTCTGCAATTCGACGTACTTACTATATACATGTGTGGTGAAAGTAAATTGCTTTTTCAGGCCCTTTTCATAATCAATTTTAAGTATTATGATTAAATTAAAAATGATTTTTGTGTGCTTTCAAAGCTGTTTTCTTATTATATTAATTGTAATCAATTAATGTATTAATTGTTGTAATCAATCATTATTATTGTAATGAATTATAATTAAAAAGAAAATAATTTTCATTATATACCGTTCATATTATTTCTAATTTAAAGTCCATAAATGATGATCGGATTATAATGAGGACATAATATTTGCCCTCATATAATGTCCCGGTTGTTATAGATAATGTTTATATACACCGTATCCTAGCAATAAACAGTTCATAATACTTTAGTGAGACATTAAAATATTTTAGTACATAAAAGACGCAAAATATAAAATATAGTATAAAGGACTTAATTTAAAAGACATTTTTTTGGTACTTGTCATTTAAAAAATTCGCCAGGGCATTTATTTTTATAAGAAAATGTTGAAAAAGATCAATTTATGTGACTCCAATTATTAGCGAATTCCAATGTTAGTGAACAAAATATGAGTTGGTACAGCATCTAGGTCCAAGAATAATAAAAAAATTATTTCGGCTTAAGATCACTTTCAAAATGTTTCATAAAAAAAGTTATAGTCGAGGTTCCATTTTAACTGCAAGTTACACTTTAAATAAATATGTTAATTAAATATTATCATAGGTCTAACAACAAAGTTACGTTATTTTTTAATATCAATCAATTATCCATGACTTCCTTTATCTCGACGTTTGAAGCCGCTTGAATTTAGTAAATCCCGTTTCAATTTTCGAAATAAACGATCAGGATTAATATTTCAAGCCGCTTGAAAATGTCAAATCAAGTCTATAAAATAACAGCCTAGGACTTCTAATGAAGCGGCTTGACTTCTGTCGAAATAAACAGTGAAGCTTCAAATAATGTAACCTCGCACGCGCATTTCTGCAATATGTTGAAATTTACATTATTACTAAATTCATATCATTTGATGGTTATTTGCATTTTACCACATTTTATAATTGTCCAAAAGCGAAATATTTGGAGTGATGAAGAAACAAATATTTTTTTATTGTTTTTGGGTTGCCAGACCTCCTATATAGGAATCTCCGATCAGCGGCGTAACTAACGGGCCCGCAGGGCCCGCATTTCGGGCGGGCCCCCGGCCCTAGAGAGGCCCCAATTTACATGATTTATAATTTTGTTACTACTGCGAAATTTTGAATTTAATCTTTTTTTAGTAGCAACATAAATTTATTTAATCCCTTATTTTTTTTAAATGTCAATTTCCAAAAATACGAGTACTATTGGCTAAGGGGCCCCTTATCCGCTATGCCAAATCTAGCTCTTTATTTTCTATCACATTTCGGTCTGTACAATTTCGATTTCTTAGCAAATATTTTCATGCAACTGATCCAGAGTTTTCCTTTAAAGTAACCTCATAAAAAGAAGTCTGGGGCTGTCAAATCAGGACACCTGGCAGCCAATGTGTATTACCAAAACGTGCGATTAAGTAACGATAAGAGAATGATTTTCGCAAAATTGCTACTATTTAAATTGTATGATACTGATCCATCTTGCTAATACCATATTTTGTCCAAGTTCTTTCATTTGGGATACCAAAAATGTATGAATCAATTCCCTGTAACTTTCACCAAAGGACTGTGCCACCAATTTCATTTTCAAAAAATAAAAAATACGGGCCAAGCACATTTTCATAGTAAGTACCACAACATACAATGACTTTGGTGGGATATAAATGTTCCTAATCTTAGATTTTTAGGCCTCCCATATTGATTATTTTGCTTCTTAACATATCAACTCAGATGAAAGTGAGCCTAGTCACAATTTCCACAAGTTCTTGTGGTATGTAGGTCCTCATGATAAACGCTACAATTAAAATGGACCCTAAAATCTTTGCGGGCGGGCCCCCAAACTCTTAGTTACGCCACTGTCTCCTATATTTTGTTGAAATCTTCTATATCCTATAAACAGGATAAATTCTCCTATATTTTTAATAATTCATTAAGGGCCACTTTTACAATCATGAGATAAACCTCGTATAACGCTTTACCAGGTATAAAATTGAAAATTGTATTTTACAAACCTCGGATAAACCTCGGATAGAATAAACACCAGTATTTCTTATCCCATGGAAATCAGTCGTATAAACCTCGGATAACTTTATCCCTTGTTCTTATGGATACCACGTAAATATAACGATGTGTTATTATTCATACGTTTGACAGATGTCAATCAAGTATTTCATCATCACTGTCAGAATCAAAAATATCATTTATATCATCAAACATCGTGAAAAATGCAAATTAGAACGTAGAAATAATAACAATATTGAAAAAAAATAGTCTTACAAGAAGATAATTTTATTGTTTCAGTACCAACCTAAAGTGATTTAACGTAATTCTTGGTATAACTATCTGACAGATAAAAATGCATTGTAAAAGACAGTCTTGTTTATCGAAGGTATAATTACTAGGATAAAGTTATACCTCCGACAGCTATACCATAGTTTATCCATCAATTGTAAAAGTGGGCCTTAGTAGAAAAATCGGAAATACTGATGTAAATTTTTAAATGAAATACAAAGAAATTTTATTTGTCTGTTAAGAAAGAAAAATATTTATTGAAAAAAACAAAACCACGAAAATTATATAAACTACAATTTTTTTGCAATTAGTTTTTTTTTTGTTAGATTCTCCGCAGACTACCGATTTTTGATCGGCCAACAGTTTAATCGGTTGCTTAATTACTATGAAGACTATAGTGAGTGCGCACAGCCCACGATTCGGAATCACTATGCATATAGTCGTCATTGTAATTAAGCAACCGATTAAACTGTCGGCTGATCAAAAATCAGTAGTCTGCGGGGTCACTTAGTGTTATTATATTATAAAATTATAATACTTTAATAAAAAGTTTTAAATTAAAATGTGTCCTATATATCCAACTAAACGCCTATAGTTTTTGTACATTTTGTTCTCCTATATAAATGCTTTTAAAATCTGGCAACCCTATTTTTCAGAGAGAGAAGACAAATAACATGACAATTTTTAGATTTTGGGGTTATATATCCAGCATGAAATTATATCATATACCTCTCCCTGTCTGTCTGCATGATCTAGTATTTAACTATCGTTTTTAGTCAATACGAATTTAAAGACGATTGAAAATAAGTCAATCCTATTTTTAATTTTAATCCGCTGAGATAAACCAATAGGATTTTTCAAGTCATAATATATTTGAAGCCGCTTGAATTATCGAAATAAACGTAGTCTGTTACAGAAGAGTGTTGTTATGGTTACAAATTTGTAATTGGCTAACCAATTATCATAAAGTAAATAATGAATTAATATTCAACAACAGTAGAGAAAATTGTTTAAAATAATTTCTTTTAGGCACGGCATTTTCTTAATAGATAAAAATTACATAATATTTTTTATGACTTTTTATATATTTTATGCCAATGATAACGGTAAAGAATTTTATAACCTTATAATGACCGTATGTAATATAATAACTTACTTACAAAACGAAGTAATATGCTATGTAATATTTTCGAGTAGGTAATAAAGTTACCGTTTTAGAGAAACTGTTGTACAATACCCGTTTGGTTTGAGAGTTAGGTTGAGCAGTTATGAGCGAAGAAGTTATGCGGCCTATCTTTTACCAATTATCTCGCGTAAACAATCTTCCTGGTCGCCATGGTCACGCCAACAAGATCACTATCAGAACCGAAACTGATTCGGAGATACGCAAGATTACTTTCATATGTATAAGTTACATACTTCGACAATGGTCATTTAATGTGTAACAAGCTCAATTTTATTGATGTCATATCTATACTTCGTTCAACGAGAAATAACGTATCTGTTTCGAGCAGGCAACTATAAAATTTGGGAAGGGAAGTAAATACCAGTTGTATACTTATTATTTTTAGATTTATATAATGAAAATACTGTAAATATAATAGAAATAAGGAATATAATAATATTTTAAATAAATATATACTTTTGGCGATGTGGATCTTGTTTATTAAAAAAATATAAAAGTTTGTGGACGTTTCGGTGGTGCAACTCCACCATCATCAGCTACAATTAATGACAACAATATTTTTAGTTAACATGGTAAACAACAATGGTCTATTTAGTACATACCTTTATAAAAACATTTATTAATTAATGAGTAGTTAATACATTTTTAATTTGACAGCATCTTCTATAAAAACATGTTGATCAGCCAGTGGCTGACAGAAGACTGAGTGTTTAACCAAAGGAATTATTGTTATGAAGTGTGTGGCGTGTGGCGCTACTTTAAATTATTTAAAAAAGGGCGCGCGTATTTTAAATTGTCTTTATGATCAGTGTGGTTGTTAAGTGTATTCTTACCGTTAATATTAATAAAAAGAGTTTCATACGTTAATCTTTTGTTATACACTTTTTCGTGTTTTAAGATTTCTGGATTTTTGAAATCAAGGATGTGCTCTGTTTCAACAAAGTGCTTTGAAATACCACTGTGATGTATATTATTTTTTTTACAATGGTAAGAGTGTTGGTATATTCTTTTATTTAATGTTTGGCACGTTTCGCCAATATAAAATTTATGGCAATTGTTACATTTTATTTTGTAAACGACATTTTTTTGTTCTTGTATTGGTGTTTTATCTTTTAATTTAGTATAACAATGTTTTAATGTGTCTGTATTTGTATTTGCAAGTTTAATGTTTGTAGTTTTAAGGATCTTTTTAAGTGCTGTATTTAATTTATCGTTGTACGGTATGGTTGTATATATTTCGAGTGGTTTTTCGCGTGTTTGTGAATTATTGTTGTAATGTTTTATTTTCCTGAGCCTATTTTTGATTACTTTTTGTAAATGGGGAAGGGGGTAGTTATTTTTTTGTAAAGTTTGGTAAATGAAGTGAATGTTATGGTCGTGGTACCTCTCATGTGACAGCAAAATGGCTCTGTCAACTAAAGCAGTTATCACACTATTTTTATAAGGATTATTAGTGTAGGAATAATAATTTAGGTATCTCCCAGAATATGTCGGTTTCCGATACCAGTTCGTGAAAATGTTCAAATTTTCTTGTGTAACTGATACATCAAGAAAGTTTAATTTATTGTCATGTTGTCGTTCTATAGTGAATTTTAAGCGCGGATGGAAATTATTAAATTGTTGGAGAATAGTCTCTATTTGGTCTTCATGTGCTATTACAAAACTGTCGTCAACGTATCTTTTGTAGTATTTAATATTTAAATTTGGGTTTGAGATTTTTTTTTTTTATTAAAAGTAAATATTAAATACTACAAAAGATACGTTGACGACAGTTTTGTAATAGCACATGAAGACCAAATAGAGACTATTCTCCAACAATTTAATAATTTCCATCCGCGCTTAAAATTCACTATAGAACGACAACATGACAATAAATTAAACTTTCTTGATGTATCAGTTACACAAGAAAATTTGAACATTTTCACGAACTGGTATCGGAAACCGACATTCTGGGAGATACCTAAATTATTATTCCTACACTAATAATCCTTATAAAAATAGTGTGATAACTGCTTTAGTTGACAGAGCCATTTTGCTGTCACATGAGAGGTACCACGACCATAACATTCACTTCATTTACCAAACTTTACAAAAAAATAACTACCCCCTTCCCCATTTACAAAAAGTAATCAAAAATAGGCTCAGGAAAATAAAACATTACAACAATAATTCACAAACACGCGAAAAACCACTCGAAATATATACAACCATACCGTACAACGATAAATTAAATACAGCACTTAAAAAGATCCTTAAAACTACAAACATTAAACTTGCAAATACAAATACAGACACATTAAAACATTGTTATACTAAATTAAAAGATAAAACACCAATACAAGAACAAAAAAATGTCGTTTACAAAATAAAATGTAACAATTGCCATAAATTTTATATTGGCGAAACGTGCCAAACATTAAATAAAAGAATATACCAACACTCTTACCATTGTAAAAAAAATAATATACATCACAGTGGTATTTCAAAGCACTTTGTTGAAACAGAGCACATCCTTGATTTCAAAAATCCAGAAATCTTAAAACACGAAAAAGTGTATAACAAAAGATTAACGTATGAAACTCTTTTTATTAATATTAACGGTAAGAATACACTTAACAACCACACTGATCATAAAGACAATTTAAAATACGCGCGCCCTTTTTTAAATAATTTAAAGTAGCGCCACACGCCACACACTTCATAACAATAATTCCTTTGGTTAAACACTCAGTCTTCTGTCAGCCACTGGCTGATCAACATGTTTTTATAGAAGATGCTGTCAAATTAAAAATGTATTAACTACTCATTAATTAATAAATGTTTTTATAAAGGTATGTACTAAATAGACCATTGTTGTTTACCATGTTAACTAAAAATATTGTTGTCATTAATTGTAGCTGATGATGGTGGAGTTGCACCACCGAAACGTCCACAAACTTTTATATTTTTTTAATAAACAAGATCCACATCGCCAAAAGTATATATTTATTTAAAACATTTCCTTGGATCAACCTCCTCCACAAAAAGAATATAATAATAGTAAGAATGAAATAATAATGCAAATTTGGTTCGCGATCGGTAATGGGTACGTTCTTTCGTTGAACGAGGTAGGTATAACTATTTTTTGGAACATTTTTGTAAATTACCAATCACTGTTTGTTGTTTTAAAGGAAACACCCTATATATAGGGTGTTTCCTTTAAAACAACCAGCGCTTTTTTGGGCGAATTAACAACTTTAGAGAAAAATGTTTTACACCAAAAATGATCAAGAATAAGGGGATAATGTATCAATAGTAGCAAACCGAATATTTAACCTGTGGTTCTCAAACGGTAGAACAAAATTATATTTTTTTAAATTTATTTATTTATTTATTTAATTATACACTGCCCAACAGAAATACATCCAATAATGGGGCAGGAAAAGTAGACATAGTAAAACAACAATTTAAAAATAATAAGAGTACAAAAGTTACACATTTATATTACATTTCTTTCATGATAAGTGTTTTGAAGCACTTTGGTTTGTGGAGAAAAATATCAACATTAGCGAATTTAGATTGGTAAATGATACGTACGGTGAATTGGAGACTTAAAGTGGATATTTGTACGTGGTGTAGGTATAGGTAAAACGTATAAGAGGTCCGAGTAGTAAAGAAAGGAGTGTGAAAACAAATTAGACTAAGGCATTTAGGATCATCTACTTCACCATGAATCAATTTGCAGAGGTGTTGAACAGCAAGAAATTCACGACGTTCATATAAGGTGTTGAAGTTAAATTGTTGAAGTAATTCTTTGTAACTGATATGAAGGTCCGGGTATCTTTTAAATTGCTTGAAATATAGGAATTTAAGGAACTTTTTTTGTAGACTGTCAATGCGGTCCTGATGATGTTCATAAATAGGATTCCATATAATTGAGCAGTATTCTAATTTTGAACGTACAAAAGAAAAGCAAAGGGAAATAATAGAAGAAGTGTCATGGAAGGAACGCGTATTGCGAATAATGAAACCTAACATTTTGATAGCAGATGTGTATATACGATCAATGAGATTATTAAACGTTAGTTTACTATCAAATGTTACACCGAGATCATCAATTACGGAACAACGCGATAAAATAATATTGTCAATAGAATAATTGAAGTTTAAATATAAACTTTTTCTGGTGTATCATATTACAACACTTGTCAAGATTTAAAAATAAATTATTAAGGGACCATTGGGATAATTTGTGTAAGTCTTCTTGTAAAAGTTGACAGTCGTTAATACAAGTTATAGGATTAAAAATCTTTAAATCATCAGCAAATATCAGCTTATCACAATGTAAAATATTAGTAACGTGATTTATAAATAAAATAAATAGAAGAGGACCAAGGTTAGATGTCTGAGGTACTCCGGAAGTTGCAGTAAATAGGGTAGATTTGTACCCGAGAAAGTTTACAAATAGTTGACGGTCAGATAGATAAGAGGTAATAAGAGAAATTAAGGAGGAGGAAAAGGAGAAGGAACGAAGTTTTTCAATCAAGATACCATGATCTATCCTGTCAAAAGCTTTGGAGAAATCTGTGTAAACATAATCAACTTGACCTTTTAGGTCTAAAGCAGAAGAAACAACATGTTTGAAATAAGATAAGTTACTGGTGGTAGATCTATTCTGCATGAAACCATGTTCACAAAAAGAAATTTGATTTTTTATCACTGGATAAATTGAAGAATATAAGATCTTTTCAAAGATTTTGCTAAAATTAGAGAGAACTGCTATAGGGCGATAGTTTTTAATGTCGGAAGTAGTACCAGATTTAAAGATTGGGGTTATGCGGGTAAGTTTCCATATATCGGGAAAGCTATTAGTTTTAACGGCCAAGTTGAAGATAAAGTAGAGAGCATTCGACAAAGGATAAACACAGTCTCTGATTAAAAAACTAGGAATAAGATCAGGACCACAGGAAAAATTAGACTTTAATTTAGGAATGGATATTTCAATCTCTTCTTTGCTAATATGATTCAGGGTAATAGTGTTATTGGAAACAGTAGAGGGATTAGTAGGGTTAGAAGTGGATGGAATGGAGTACACTGATTTAAAATTAGAGGCAAAACCATTGGCAATATCTATAGGTTCAGATAAATCGTTACCGTCCATTTTCATAATAGTTGGGAATGTTGATGATTTCCTCTTAGAGTTCACAAATTTCCAAAAAGTATACAAGGATCATTTTTTATGCTAAACTCACATTTCAAGACATAGTCCGAATACGCTTTCTTAATATAAATCTTTAACTTAGAGAGTAATGTATTATAAGATTCCAGGTAGTGATTGTTATTTTTGAATTTTTTACTCATTTTGTGAAAATGCTCTTTACGACGTATTGTAGCCTTGATTTCCGAAGTGAACCAAGGCGGGTAATGTCTTTTAAATGTATGTTTTAAAGGTACACACTTATCAAAAAATGACACCCTATAGAATTTTTTAGCCCTTTAAATAGAATATTATTTTCTGATTTTAACGATATAAATATAGCATAGGGTTGTACAATAATTATTTCGAGAAAAATGGTGTTAAAAACTAGAAATAATCTAATAAAAATGGGTTTACTACTAGCGTAACTAGGTAACAGACGTATTGCATAGCCTATTGTAATATTATAACATTTTTAATACCATTTTTCTCGAAATAATTGTTATATAACCCTATACCATATTTAAATCAGAAAAAAAATCTCTATCTAATGGGTTAAAAAATTATATAGGATACCATTTAAAAAAATATAATTTTGTTCTGCCGTTTGAGAACCACTGGTCGAATTTTCGGTTTGTTATTAATAAATTAGCCCCTTATTCTTGATCATTTTTTGTATATAACATTTTTTTCTAAAGTCATTAGTTCGCCCAAAAATTACACCTGTATATGGGGATAATTTAGAGGTTTCAGCAAGTATATCATTGTTAAAATGTATCGGTTGAGAGCAGAAGTATTATATTAAAGATTTAAGTACATATTCGTATATTATTGGTTACTAAGCTATACTTTCATTGAATCACTAAGTACATATACATTTATGTAAGTACTAATGCTAGTATGCATGCGTGTATCTTGCATCGTTGCGTCCAGCAACTATTTACAGAAAAGTAACATTGTAAAATACCCTCTTAACACGGTTTTGCGAAGTAAAAGGTACTACTCAACTGATGAACCTTGCTTTTGAAATATATACAGGGTGTTTATTTTTAATTGGTTATATTGCAATCTCGAGAACTACAAGAGATACAAAGCAGTGTTATGTATAATAATAATAATATTATTTGTACACAAATTACTAAGTATTAGTTTTAAACTTTTCGTACGAAAAATATTGTACAAACCACGTTCGTGAACTTGGTTCCCAGAATCGCTCTATGGCAACGCGTTCTCGCACTTGGTATGTAAAGAACTATTACAGTTTATCATTGAAATACCCATGCAAAATAGAGATTCCTCGCTAATTTTACCAACTTCGTATCTCTTATAGTTCTCGAGATCGCAAACTTAAAAATGAACACCTATGCATATATTGTTTTTATTCACGTACTTTTAAGGTTAGAAATAATTTTCAATTTTATCATTATTATCAATTTTATTATCAAAAGCAAAATTTGTTGATTTTGGCATGAATAACGCAATTATACTATCTTGGTTGGCAGTGGGCACATAAAAAATAGGTAAGTATCTTTTGTGCTGTGCTGTTTCGTAAAAACTAAATGCAGCGTTATGAACAGTCATTAGGGCACAGTGATATTAAATACAGTTAAATAGTGCTATTATCAAATTCCATTTATTATACAACTAATATATAAAAATGTTTAATTCAACAAACACAACTGAGATTAATGATTATTGACGTTATAAAAATGATACTATATACAGAAGTCATTCTTTTCTGTACAAATTTCCTTTTAAAATGATGGAATGCGTGTTTCATTCCTTACTGTTCTGTATATTCAACTATAAACAATTATCTACCTTTTTAAAGCAACAACGAGTCCGGTAGGTACATACATAATTTGTAAATTAGATAAATAACAGTAAATTTGTTCAAAACAAATAAGACGCCAAGGTCTCAAATACAGTAAAGCCCATTAAAATGTGGCTCTTAAATTCCGAAAAATACTGGAAACGAACTTACCTACGTATATGTGTGAGTATGGTAATAGTGAAACCAGAAATTAGTCATATTTGGAATTGCTCGAAATTTGCGATAAGATCAATAATACTGGGCAATTTTGTAATATTCCTATGGAATTCGTGTTTTGCCCGCGAATTTCGTACTGTATTGTAATATTTTGGTCTAGGTGTAACTAGCGAATGAAAGTTGACGTTTAGATTATTTAATAGATGTGCTTTCTTTTGAACACATTTCCCTATATTTGATTTGAAAGGAAACTGACCCTTATGTACTCCGTTACAGAAGATTAGAATAGTACTCAATACCAGGAGGCATTTAAAATGACCTTAGCAACATGATTCAGGGATGTATTTAAAAAATTTAATACCGCAAATGCTAGTTCGTTCGTCTCTGGTGAAGGCAACCTTTGAGTCGGAATTACTGCTAGAGCAAATTAAAAATAATCCTATTTAATAGAATTGCCAAATTAAATAGTTTAAAGATCAAACTATTTTGTTATAATCAACATAAACGAAAAATGTTTAAAATATTTTAAACGCACCCCTGTTTTGATATTCAGTTACCCTAGTCGGCCATCTATTTTCAGGCAGACATAGTAATGTATTTCTGTGCTTTCCTAGTCCAGTATTTATGTGGGTTCATGCAAAAATTTCATACCTGAATATTTCGTACAATTATTCTATTCTTCTCTAGGGGTTCAAAAGAAGCCACCTCTATAAAATAATTTAAACGTCAACTTTCATTCGCTAGTCATACCATAATTCCGTATGTTCACCCCTAACCGCCATCACCTATGTAACACGAGGGGAGGTCTCTGAAGCTGACTGATAATGATGATACTAAGGATGATGATTCCCCAACGATGATACACTTACTGACTGGTGGACGCTTTGATGGCTGGCGTCCACGGCTTGTGAGAAGGAAGAACACACATACACTTTACACTTTTTACACTTTACACTGATGAACACTACGGACATGAACACAACTTGTGGTTTAAAAACTACATACTTTTATATTTACACGGTTACATTATTATTAATTAATACTAAGCCTAACATACACAACTAACAAGTATTACATTCCGTAACCCAGCGGACGAGCGTCGCCCCAAAACTAAAGGACACTACATGTCCAAACCAAAACACGTCTTTCCGACGCCATATACTAATTTCGACTCTCCCATGTTTATCCCATGGCTAACTAATACTAACTCTCTTAAAACAAAAACGCTATCTCCAGGATAGGATTATCTTACGGGAACGGGGTGCATAGGCTAGGGCACGTATACATAATAATTTCTAGACTTAAGATCAACAAATAAATGTCGTGACTATCATAATATGATAAGAATTTCTAAACTGAATTTTGACTTAAATAGATAAACAGAGTTAAAATATGAATATTGAAACTATAATTTAGAAGAGTTTATAAAAAGTTATTTATCTGTTATTGTGCTTACCCTCGCCTTGTCACACCTAATGTATTACCTACTCATTCAGTGAATTAAGTTTGAAACAAGATTATACACATATGCAATTTGTATACCTTACCTAACTTTTTTCATTACGATTTTCAAACTTATGTACAAGTTAGTGACGTCATAAATCTAGTTACGTTTTTTACCTCTCGCTAAAAGAGGTATTGAATTCATGCTAAAAATCGCATATCCAGATTTTAGTGAATTAGCACGTCTTAAGGTCCCTAAAATCCGATTACATATATATATATATATATATATATATATATATATATATATATATATATATATATATATATATATATGTGTGTGTGTGTGTGTGTGTGTGTGTGTGTGTGTGTGTGTGTGTGTGTGTGTGTGTGTGTGTGTGTGTGTGTGTGTGTGTGTGTGTGTGTGTGTGTGTGTGTGTGTGTGTGTGTGTGTGTGTGTGTATGTATGTGTTTGGATGTATGTATGTGTGTGGATGTTGAATACACGATTTCTCAAATACTATAAAACTTAAGACATTTTGAACTACGGATTCCTCAATCTAACAATAATGGGAAGAGTTGATTAAGTTTTGGTAACAATTGGACAATCGGAAGTAATAGTTACAAGAAAAAAATTATCTAAATATTATTTATCGAAAATTTATGTAAATACTTATATTAAAGAACGTTAAATTCTTTATTCGATAAATAAATGCATATAAAATAATTTGATGTAAAAAATATCAGATCAAACTACTTCAAGGCAAGAAATTCAAATGTTCGTAATTGACACATAAATGTGACTGTCAAAAATAATTGTATGCCACTGTCAAAAATATTTGTACATCATTATGAAGATTATGAAAATAAAAAAAGTCAACAACGCAAAAGAATATAGGTACGTAAAAAAGAATATAAAAGAAATTTGCGAAAAAATGACGAATATAAAGAAAAAGAAAAGGAAAGTAGAAAAAGAAAATTTCATGATACCTATTGAATATAAAAAAAATTCTATATATTTTGCAAATATATATGAGAATTATTTGGTAGTGAGACGTGAATATATATATATTTTTTTTTTTTTTAAATTATTTTGTGCATACATCCAGGTAAAATATCTGGTGAGAGGTTATGTGGTGGCCGCATCAGATTTTTAATAACGTGCATTCACTGCTTGTCCGATTTGAGGGTAGGTATCTGTACAAGCTTATATTTTCAATGTAATTCCCATATACTATTGAAAGTATTCGTCTGTAGCTTGCTCGAAGCATTTTGCTCAGTGAAGCATCACTGGGTCGTGATTCGAACCCGGATAGATGTACCTCAAGTTCGCGATATAATAACTGCCCACGAAAGTCCAACCAGTATACATAATTATTATCCTACATTTAGATGGCTATGAAACACCTGATTTTTTATTCACAATTCTATTGTCTTATCCAGCACAGGATGGAAGTGTGTAATTAAGCAGAACAAATTGAAAATTTTTTAGATCGCACTAATTTTTAATTTAATTTATTGTATCCTCCATATAATTAAAGAATTAAAAGTGGACGGTATAATTTTTATAGATATAAAATGGTACAAAAATATATTTTACCTCAATTTATTTATAATGATGCTTACTTTTTAATAAAATAAGAAGGAAGCATATGTAATTTTAAAAATATGAACAAAGAATATAAAAATAAATAAACAAAACCAGTTTTTTAATTATTATTATTATAAATTATGGGGTCTCGTGGCCGCGTGCCTGAGTGTCTGGTCGCGAATCTGGGGAACCGGGTTCGATCCCGACACACGCCAAATATTTCGAATTTTAAATGGCACAAAATTGACTCCTGTGGTGCACTCCCCACACCAGCAATGAGTGCCCGTGAGGTGACGCCTGCGCGGTACAAATATGTCATCATCATTACCGATATCTGCGTACAAAGCATATTGGCACATCCAGCAATGGGTAATATGCCGTGATGATATTTATTGAATTATGGAGCGCGTGTACGCGTGGCTGAGTGCTTTATGTGACCGATTAATATTGACACAACTTAACAATAATGTGCTTGTGCTAAGACATTTTTTTAAGCTCTTTAACTCTTTACCTATGTAAAGAGCTTAAAATACATATTCAAATCGGCTCATTTCTCATATTTTCATCCACCACTCTGACACGGTTAATCATACGATTTTTAAAACACAGGATGAAAATTTGTGGGATATATTATATATTGAATACCTACTTATTTAAAATATAGGGACGTAATTTTCTTTTAAATCCTATTGAATCGTATTTCTCACTGAACATAGGTATAAACCCATTTTCTCATTTTGCAGTTTGGAAAATCTATCTCATTAACAGTTCATCCTAGGTAAAAAAATATAGAAATCTTTTTGTATAAAAAATGACGAGCTTTTATTTTACATTGTTGTAAAATTTTGGTACGAGCAACTTTTATCGAGAAAATTGTCAAAAATCTAAATATGTCGCCATTTTTATTCAATAATTATATATATAAGGTCAAATCATATCAAATATTACATTGTTGTAATTAAAATGCTTAATTATTGTAAACGCATTGTCACCGGCCCTAATCGATTATTGTTCGAATTAATTCGGACGAATGTAGCACCCTAGCGCCTAGCAACAGTAGCACCAGCCTAACATTCTCCATATGTTTCGTGAAATAAATCGAAATAATATGAGTATTTCTTTTAATATTTTATTTATTTTATACAATTTTCTCTGTTTTTGACAAAAACAGTTGTACAAAATTCAAAATAGGAAAAAAAATATTCCTATACCTCTCTTACCTTCGGTGGCAAAAGGAAAAATTGTTTTGGAACGAAAAAACGTCGGAAAAAACTTAAAATAAAATTCATAATGCAATTATGGTTCAAAAATGATTTGACTATAGTTGAACTTCGCATAGGTATGATTGTTTTATTATTTTTTTTATTAAAAATATAAGTACATAGTATTATTTACGAAAAATTACTATTCAAGGTCATTAATGATCCGTCTGATATAATATTACTTACAAATAACTTCACTGCATTTCGTAGCCATAGGCGCGCAACGCCAACATTTTACTTAGGTATACATTTTAACTGACAAAATAAATGTACTGTATTTGAAAACATTGTTTCATTTTAAATAATGCTTTTCTCAATGTTTTATCTTCTTCACCTACGTTTTTGTATATAACAAATATATATACTTGGCATATACCATAAATTAATAAATTGATTTAAATGTCAACGACTTTGGATAAACATTAGTACAGATGGCAGTGTAGTAGATAATTACATGTCTGTAACTCTACAACATACGTCATTGATAATTTTAGTGTGTTAGACAGTAATGGCACCATTTACGTATATATGTCACACCACATAAATTAAATAGGCATACGCCAACTAAACTTTTTTTCTAATACAAAATGTTGTTATGCTAGTGCTATAAAGTGCTGTGTATTCTTTCTTCGAACAAATAACCTTGAATAGTCTTTTCGTGAATAATAGTGTACATAACATGTGTAGTAATAAAAATATTTATTAAATGTCTGAAAACACAAAATGACCTATCATGTAGAACAGTGGGAACATAGAACAGCTTCTTGCAATGACATATCTGAGAAACGTTGCAGTTGATGAGTTACATGAAATAGTTCATCTAAACTGATCATTCAGAAATTAAAAAACATGGCCGACAGTGGTAGTTACAATACCATAACAATATCATTCTATTCAATCTCTGTTATTTAGTACTTGAATGATTCATTATTGATCATATATCAAATATCGGTGCTATCATGCGGGTGTTTGAAACTTACCTATTTACCTAATTGTTAAGCCCAATTTTCAAGAAAATTTACATAGGGTGATTAAAAAATAGCTATTTTTACCTCCCGCTACCCTTTGTAAGGGAGGTATAGGGATCGTGCTAAAAATCGCATATAGAGATTTTGGTAAATGACCACGTTTTAAGGTCCCTAGAATCCAATTTTAACATTTTCACGATGTTGTCTTTGTCTATATGTGTATAAGTGTATGTGAGTATTTGTGGATCCTCCACTCTAACTCAAATACTATCATTTAGAAAAATTTTAAACCTTTTATTTCGAACTTTTTCTAATATGCAAAGAGCCCATTAAATTTTGGTGAAAGTCAGATAACCAGAAATGGCACTTTACAAGAAGCTCAAAATAGTTTTTCTTCGAAAAATACCTTTAAATGTTATTTTTTCGAGACTGTTATTATAAAAATTAAAGATTATTAAATTTTCTATAGATTTGCATTAATACTTTTTCTATATATTTTATGGATAAATTTATAAAAATATCTATAATTTAAATCCCAGAGCTACGCTTTACACAAACAAAACGTTTTAAAAAGGAAAAAGTAAATAGAACAATAGAAAAGGAATTCAATACAGTTTTCAGCATAAGTAAATATGTAGGTATGTATTTGGATTAATAAAAATTAACGATTCACAAAAATATTTAAGCTAATCCTCATATTTGGATTATTGAGTTCTATTCTATCCCGGTATTTAAAATTTAATCTTCATTTTATTATAGTTCCGGTGGCTCAATGGTTAGAGCAAAACCTCATGTCATGAGTGCCCTCGGGGCTCTGGGTTCGAATCTCACTAAGGCATGGATGTGTGTGAATGTGAATCCACTCTGTAATTGGGATTTAATCCTGTTGAGGGGTTTAAAGAAAAGGTAGTTACTTGGATTAGATTAGACTATATTTTAAGAAATAAACTGTCAAAATTAGAGTAAAATTCGCTAATCCAAAAATAAGGATTGACAACCTTTTTTGTGTTTCGGGCTGTAAATGGCGGGAGGTATTGTGTTGGCTACACCAGATTTTTAGTTATTATATCACAAGAGCTTCGAAAATAATGGTACATATTTTTTTATATTTTCGGAAAGTATTTAAAATTAGCTTTACAATGATGCCAAATACTTGCTATGTTATTAATTTTTCATTAAAATATTTTGTGTAGCTAATTGGTACTGTCTAAAATTTAAAAATTAATAAACTTAAAGTAAATTAAAATATAAATAATTTTTTTAAAATTTTTTTGATTGTTCAAAATAGTCAAAAACAAGTGAGACGTCAGTATATGTCAAAATATCTCAAATGTCATAACAAACTGTTAATTCATTCAAATATCATAATTTTAAATAATAAATAACTATGAAAATGCAACTATTTGTCATCATTATAAAAGGTAATTTTAATTACTTTCCGAAAATATAAAAATATATGTATCATTCCATTTAAAAAATCAATGTCGGTTTCGATTCCGGCGAAACTGGGAGTAGAATTCACAGTTTTTACACAGCAAAAAGTGTCATTTAACTTTGCGTGCATCTTTGTAATTTATACTATAGATCTAAAATTAATAATAAACAAAATAGATATTTGTACCTATTTTTTCAATCACCTGTATAATATGCACAATAAAAAACGATAATATCAACTTTCTCACATTTAACAAGACAAAGTCACAACTCTTGTAACTTTCGTCTGATTTAAAAACTTGTCCAGCCGAATTTGGCTCGTGATATTTTTATTATCCTGAAACACGACAATTATATTTGCAACAGATGAACAACAAACTGTATGTGTATACGAATTTGGAATGAACGACCTTACTATACCTACTTCTAAATTACAACAAAACACCGACGAATCACGAGATAAATATGACAAATATTTTTATTACTCTGCACTGATTCAGGAGTTACTCGAATGCTGACTGTAAAAAACATATGTTGCAGTTTTTATGAAGACTATTTTTGTATTCTGACAAGTCATAAACACGTTATAGAAATTCTTTTGTGATAAAAATCGCATATCGAGATTTTGGTAAATGGCCACGTTTTAAGGTTCCTAGATACCATTTTAACATTTTCACGATTATGTCTGTGTATATGCAAGTGTGTGTTGGATCCTGTTTACGCTCTTAACTCAAATATTATAATTCAGAAAAATTTTAAATCTTGTATTTCTACCTTACTCTAATATAGAAAGAAGCCATTAGATTTTGGTGTAAATAAGATAACCGGAAATGGCACTTTACTTGAAGCTCAAAATAGTTTTTCTTCGAAAAATAATTTGATATATGTTTTCTCAATTTTTGTTATTATAGTATATTATTATAAAAATTAAAGATTTTCTACAGGTTTGCATTAATATTTTCTCTATATATTTTATGGATAAATTTATAAAATTATCTGTAATTTTAATCTCGGAGCCTTCGCTTCAAACACAACTACAACTCCTTGGTTACACAATTCATATCTCAAATGTATGTAAATGACAGATAAAAGTCACTGTCCAAAAACTAATCATTTCAATTTTTTATTTTTTTTTATAAATTTAGTGGAAAATCAAATTTTGCTAATTATTTTTGACACTAGGAGTATTTATTAAATTTGTATTTACTTTTCTGTTACTTAATGCACAGTGCTTCATCCTGTCACTTGTCAAACTAGAAAGCGGAAGTGTCATGTCTTATAAAAGCACAAACATGTATGCAGGGTGTTTCCTTTAAAACAACCAGCGCTTTTTTGGGCGAACTATTGACTTTAGAAAAAAATGTTATATACAAGAAATGATCAAGAATAAGGGGCTAATTTATTTATAACAACAAACCGAAAATTCGACCAGTGGTTCTCAAACGGCAGACAAAATTATATATATTTTTTTAAATGGTATCCTATAAAAAAAATTTAGCCCATTAGATAGAGAATTTTTTTCTGATTTCAATGATATAAATATGGTATAGTGTTGTATAACAATTATTTCGAAAGAAATGGTATTAAAAATGTTATATTACAATAGGCTATGCAATACACAGGTATTGATACATCTGTTGCCTAATTACGCTAGTAGTAAACCAATTTTTTATTACATTTCTAGTTTTTAATACCTTTTTTCTCGAAATAATTGTTATACAACCCTATGCTATATTTACATCGTTCAAATAAAAAATAATATTATATTCAAAGGGCTAAAAAGTTATATAGGGTGCCATTTAAAAAAATATAATCTTGCTCTACCGTTTAAGAACCACTGGTTAAATATTCGGTTTGTTACTATTGATACATTATACCCTTATTCTTGATCATTTTTGGTATAAAACATTTTTCTCTAAAGTTGTTAGTTCGCCCAAAAAAGCGCTGGTTGTTTTAAAGGAAACACTCTGTATAAATAATATTATCATTCTATTAACTGAGTGTATCAATATAATTCGTACCCAGTTATTTATCATTGCCGTGCGAGCGTGTACCAAGCATCACTTTTGTACCATTTAAAATTCGAAATAATTTTGGCAAAGGACGGGATCGAACCCAGCTCATCAGATTTACCTCACGACCAGACACTCCAAACAAATAGAATTTTATTGGTCACCAGTGGCAGAAAAATTACTTTTTCTGTCGCTTATAGAAAAGTCAAATTTTATAGAGTTCTAAAATGTTACAATTTTTTTAAATATTTAAACATAGATTTTTTTGTCTTATACACTGCTATAACAAATAAATAACGACAAATATTAAATATGAATTATACCAGTGTAAAGAGAACAACAGCTCTGGGTGTGCATTGTATCAGTTCTAGTAAACTATAATTTCCCTCTCTATAACAGAACAACTACGAGTATGAGTTTATTTTTGATTTTCAATTTCACTGTAATCACGCAATAAGAAGAAGACTCCATAAGTATACTGCAAAGAGAATTTACATCAATAATAATGTTATATAGTCGAATAAATGAACTGGTAGCTTACGTAACTCCAAATTGAACCCGAACATTTGAGAGTCTCAACTTGTAAATAAAATAAATAAATATGTCATCACGGCATATTACCCATTGCTGGGTGTGCTATTTTGCCTTGTACACAGATTTCGGTAATTATAGTGACATACTTGTACCGTGCGGGCGTTTACCAGGCGTCTGAACTTTTTGCAATCCGTAATAGTTATTTATGAATTAAGGGCATAAGTAAAAGATTGTAGCAAGGGGGAATATTTAAAGCTCGGCGTCTTATTTTGTTTTGGTTCTCAAAATGCAAGGATTCAGTAGGTATTGTTGTATATTCGTTATCGTTGTGCCGCTGTGCCATTGTGAATTTTAATTATGCTCTGGTTGCTACGTAATTTGTTGTTGTTGCTATGTTGTTTATTATATACCATTTTAATTTATTGTCAAATGTTAATGACAGATATCGATTATTCCAAAGGGCACAGGGCAAGTTAATTCCAAAGAAGTCAAAAGACCTATACGAAAAAGAATACGAAAGTTTTACGAGTGACTGTTCAAAAAATCTGATTTATCGAAATTTTATGTTGTCCCACATTTATGCATAACTAACGTGACCATACGTCCCGCTATGGGCGCGACAATCCCGCTTTCAGGCTGTCTGTCCCGTTGTCCCCAGCGAGAGCAAAAACGTCCCGCTTTTGCAAACGTACCAAACGATAATTTATTATCCATGATTTTTGATTTATTTGATTGATTCATCAACTAACCATGGAATAAGCTCCATTCCTTCTTGAAAACTAGATCCGATATTTTGAAACTGATTTGCTCCGCCGACAAATATAAAACAAATGCGTCTGGAACTGCATTCCAACGTCTAAGATTAATTCAAGTTACATATTAATACATTGTTACCATGTCCTTGTTTTTGAATAAATAGTAAAATAAGATCTTTTTTTACAAAATTAAATGGCTCATCATTTCATCTCAATTTTATGACAGTTTACAATTATTGATATTTTGTGTGATACGACGTGGATATTCTGTGTGATACGACGTACGATCGTACGTATTCATGATATGCCTGTTCTAAGTGAACAATCCGTTAAATATATTCTCTTTTCTAAAATGTTCAACGATCTGGAAATTTATTTTTGTACATGAAAGGGGAAAAACGTGCAACTTCACATCCCTTGAAAAAATGTAACTTTCAATTATAAGGCATTTGACCCTGAACGGACCCCGCCCCCCATCACGCTGTTCCGTTCTGAGGTAAAAAAAGGTCACGTTATCCATAACCCACAATTTTGATATGTTGCCTGGCAACTTTATAGGCCCTCGGGCAATATAAGCCAAATTGCGGCCGCTTTTGAGGGCGAATAAACAAGTTGATCGTTTATTAATAGGTTTCATTAATCATAAAAAATCGTTCATTAGTTACCCCTATTAATTAATAATTTTTTATTGGTGCGTTCAACACACGTAACATTGCATACATAGTGGTACGAGTGACGACACTCCCTATTCGTAACATAGGTTTATTATTTTATTATTTTAGAGAAAAAAAGCTTCAAACAAAAGTTGTATAGCATAAAGTAAATAAAATAATATTTTCATGGTTTATAACGACAGAAATTAGCTATGAAATTGTAAAAAAATCATCCCAAAAATAGCGATAGAATGCACACAAAAAAATTAACAAATGTTTAAAGGTTTATCGGACCTATGCCAATATTCATAATTACTCGTGAAGTTTCAAAACGGCTCGTTACAATTTTTGCAAATAGAATCAAAATTGACAAATTATATTTCGATTTTTCTTTCAGTGTCGATTGTTAATTACTGAATAGTAATTATATAAAATTTGAGGAGTGTTCCTGGATATGGATACTATTTTGTATTTAGTAGTTAATTTTTAACTGGTTAAAAAAATTAATCAATAGTATAAGAAAAAATTGTATTTTTAGTTGTCAAATCAATATCTACTGAATAATTTTTTTAACCAGTTGTTTAACAATAACCACTGATTTTCATAATAAACCCGTATATGTCAAGTTAGGTTAGTTTATTTTTATTATTATTTTTCTAAGTTCTTCGGTATTAAAAGCTTGATAAAGAGTTAAATGTTAGAGTAGTATGGTTTAGATCCGAAAATCATGGAAAAACATTTTTTTTTTATGATTTGCAATCATTTATTTTACAACTGTTAAACTGGAAAACTCGAAAATCGTAATTTATTTTACCTTCCATGATATACTAAAAATTACTTAAAAATTTCAAGAATAACAAAGTTATTTAACCAATAGACGCAGTTTTTAAATCTGAACAACTTTCGTCCTTAAACTTTTGTATTTAAAAGATATAAATAAAAGGATATGTACAGAAAAAATTAGACACCAATATGTTAGTTTGGTTTAGTCTTTAGATGATATTAGTAGTATTCACATTATTTAGAAACTTATAAGGAATTGTAAAAAAGTTGAATTTAGCTATAAAGCGCAAATGTTTTATAGTTTATAGTGAATTTCAAGCCACTTAGACATATTTATAATTATAGTTTTATAACTATAAAAGTGTGGTTCAACACTTAAACCGTCTAATAAATATAAGAATTTATTTGGTAAGTAAAATTCTACCTCTCTTTTAATTAGAGCAATAAAATAGGAGTAAATTGTAAAATGTACCTATACCAGTAGAAGTGAAGAATGATAAATTAGTAGACTAGACAAACTCGAAATAAACTTTATATTCAATATTATGAATCTTTATTTTATTTTATTGACAGATATATTTTATTTATATTTGACAACTTGAATATCATTTTTTTTTTCATGCACGTTCTTCATATGTATTTACAATATTAATTGTTTATTTACAATCAACACTTCTCCTCAATTAATATTGTAAACCACATCGTTCTCGTAGCGTCTTCAGTTTTGGTCCAGATAATGGTTTTGTTAGTACGTCTGCAATCATTTGGTCGGTTTGGCAATAAACACACTGTATTAGATCCTTTTCCACATAATCCTTAACATGATGAAATCTAACATCAATGTGTTTTGAACGATTAGTAAACCGTTGATTTTCTATTAATCGCAGACAACTCTGGTTATCCTCGTATATAATAGTTGGATTCTTTTCACATTGATTCAGCTCTTGTAGTATTCTTCGAATCCAGTAAGCTTCTTTGCACGCCTCTGAAAGTGCTATAAACTCGGCCTCTGTTGAAGAAAGAGCTACACACGATTGTCTTTTGCACTTCCAGCTGATTATGCCATCATTTAATTTGAAAATGTAGCCACTGTTAGATCTGCGGTCATTTCTATCTTCTGCCCAATTAGCATCTGCAAAACCAGTCAAATTTGATTTACTATTATATTTACCAAGTATCAATTTTAGATTAATTGTTCCTTTCAAATACTTCAGAACTCGTTTGATTTCTTTCCAGTCTTCTGTATTCGGACACGATACTTTCCGTGCTAAAATTGATATGCTGGCTGCAATATCTGGTCTGGTATTAATAGCTATGTAAAGTAGACAACCAATAAGTTTTCTGTACTGTTCATTGTTCGGTAACAAATCAGTTTCTTCTCCTTTTCCATAACTGACACTTAGCGGTATTTCAGATATTTTCGACCTTTCCATGCCAAAGTCTTTAAGTACCTTTTGTATATAAGCTGATTGGCTGATTGTGAAACTACCTTGAGGATCTTTTGTAACCTGTAAACCTAAATAATTCTTAATTTCACCCAAATTATTAATTTGGAACTTCGATTTTAGTTTCTCTTCACAATATTTCAGCATTTCATTTGATTTACTGGCAACTAAAATATCATCGACATAAATTAAAACATAACTAATCTGATCGCCTTGTTTAAAAAGATACAAGCAGTCATCATTTTGGCTCTGTTTATAACCAGCTTCAATTAATGCAGAATGAATAGTTTGATTCCAATTTCTAGCAGACTGCTTTAAGCCATATATACTTCTCCTCAAAAGACAAACGTGTTTTTCTTTGCCTTTTGTTATAAATCCCGTTGGTTGTCGCATGTAAATGGTTTCATGTAAATCTCCGTTCAAAAATGCTGTTTTAGCATCAAGATGTATAACTTTTAACTTCTCCTTAGCTGCTACAGATAGTAAAATTCGGAATGTTGTCTGTTTCACCACCGGTGAAAACACTTCGTCATAGTCAACTCCGAATATTTGGGAAAACCCCTGCGCCACTAAACGTGCTTTAAATCTAATGACATTTCCATCTGTATCAGTTTTCGTTTTGTAAATCCACTTGCAACCGATTGCTTTACGATCTTCTGGTAATGGTACGAGATCCCATGTACCATTTTCTTTCATAGATTTCATTTCTTCTTTCATTGCAGAAATCCACTCATCTTTGTAAACGCTTGCAATTGCTTCATTATAGGTTTTTGGTTCTATTACTTCTTCTTTCACTATTTTTTATTTCTTCATTAAATTTTATTGCAGGAATACCTTTATTTATACGTGATGATCTTCTTAAAGGTTCTTTTTCTTTCTCATCTTCGATAGAAATTGTATCAATTTCCATCTTAGAATTCTCGTTGCTGTCACATTCTTGCATTTCCTTTTGTGTTTCATTGTCATCAATTGTTACCTCATTTTCACTGTTACTTGGCAAATTTGTAGGCCAATTACTATTTTTAGTAATTAATCGAATGTCCCTGCTAATTATTATTTTTCTTGTTGAAGGAATATAACATCTATATGCTTTTGATGCTTCATCATAGCCAACGACCAATCCATATATAGCCCTAGAATCTAATTTTTGGCGTTTTTCTGCTGGTACCAATACATAGCACGAAGAACCAAATCTTTTAAAATGTTCGATACTTGGTTTCTTTCCGTACCAACCTTCAAATGGTGTCGTTTTTATTCCTTTACCAGGTAAGCGGTTCTGAATGTAATTTGCCATGGTGACAGCTTCACCCCAAAATTTCTTGTCAAGTTCTGCATCGGTAAGCATACAACGTGCCATTTCTATTAGAGTACGATTCTTGCGCTCAGCTACACCATTCTGCTGTGGCGTATACGGAGCTGTTCTTTGATATTGTATGCCTTCTTTTGCTAAATATTGCATAAACTCATGCCCTGTGTACTCACCTCCGCGATCAGAACGAATTAATTTTGGTTTGTGTCCAAACATCGTTTTACATAATTCGACATATTCACGAAATTTCACAATTGTTTCTGACTTTTCTTTTAATAAATAAATTTTACAATATCGTGAAAAATCATCTATAAATGTCAAAATGTATTTCTTTCCTGATGGAGTTATTGTTTGCATTGGCCCGCATATGTCTGAATGTATTAATTCAAGAACTTTATTTGCTCGATTTTTCGATTCATCTGGAAACTTTAATCTTGTTAACTTACATTCTAGACAAATATTGCAATTTAAGTTATTATTGCAATTATTGCCACATTTTCCAATATTTGCACCGTTTACAAGATCATTAAATGATAATGTACGAACTACTTCTATATCTCGGTGACCAAGTATTTTATGCCAAACATGAATACAATTATTGTTCGTTTGTTCATTATTGTTCAAATATATTAATTGTTTTTCCTTAAGCTTATATAAATTGTTACAAATATCACCAAAAGCAACCTGTTTACCACTGTTATTAATCTCAAAATTATATTTCTTGAATATTACTGTATACCCTTTTTCAGTTAAACGTTTTACTGACAAAAGATTACCACCGATTTCCGGAATAAGCAGTACATCAGTAAGTTCAACTGCGTGTATTTTATTGGCTCTATTTATAAAATCTATGCGAATTGTACCTTTCCCGATAGCAACTACCTCTTGTCCATTTGCTACAGACACTTTTTCATAATGATTTGGATTGAACTGTATGAACTTCTCTTTTGAACTAGCAATATGACATGTAGCTCCCGAATCTACAATCCAACCACTATTAATCTTTGACGTAGCAAATACTGTAAATAATTTCTCTGTACTTTCTTTCGCTATATTGACTATTTGTTCTTTATTTCTTTGTTTTTGTAGCCATACCTTATATTTTGTACAATCTTTCTTAACATGACCAATCTTCTTACAAAAATAACAGCTTACCTTCTTTTTAGGAGTCTCTTTATTTACCTTTAAAACCTTTTCGCTTTCTCCGTTATAGCTTAGTCGTTCTTTACGTCGCTTATATTCATCTATTATTTTAGAACGGACAAAACTGGATGTTAATTCTTCTTCTGTTCGAGCTTCTAATGCCGTTACTAAACTGTCATAGCTTTCAGGTAGTGAACCTAATAATGTGGCACTCATAAAAAATTCTGGATTGATTTTGTCACCTAATGCCATTAATTTCTGAAACAAGTCTGTTAACTTGCTAACATGTAATTCTACATCACCTCCTTCGTCAACTCGCTGTCTCATGATCTGCCGCAGTAAAAATACTCTGTTTGCCGGTGTATTGCATTCATGGAAATTTTGTAGAGCATCCCAAGCCGATTTCGCAGACGTACAATTCCTGATATGTTGAATCTGATCGTCTTCGACCGTTAACGCAATGATAGAGTGTGCAAGCTCATCACTACTCGTCCACGTTTCAGTAACTTTTTCAGGTTTTTCATCTCTTATAACATGCCATACTCCTTTTTGTTTGATAAGCATTTCAACTTTATATTTCCAGATAAAATAATTTTCGCCATTTAATTTAGTAATTGAATACTTAATATCTGCACTGGCCATTTTCCTTTTTAATATCTGCAAAACTGTAGAATGTAGAGTTTCAATTTATCATATTACTTCAAATCAGAACTGGGCCCATAACCTGTAAAATGTACCTATACCAGTAGAAGTGAAGAATGATAAATTAGTAGACTAGACAAACTCGAAATAAACTTTATATTCAATATTATGAATCTTTATTTTATTTTATTGACAGATATATTTTATTTATATTTGACAACTTGAATATCATTTTTTTTTTCATGCACGTTCTTCATATGTATTTACAATATTAATTGTTTATTTACAATCAACATAAATAACATCAGGCTTTCTGCTATAAAGCAGAATACCAATTAAACCAAAAAATAATTGTCAAATAAAATACAAGAATTGTCATTTACGCCATCTGGATAACAAACTACTGAAATAAACGTCCGGCAACAAAAATATCGCTGGAGACGTGACTACCTACAGTAAAATCTCTCAAAGTTATTGTCCAGCGTTCGGAAAGTCATATTATATCACATTTCTCAGTTTATTACACCAGAAGAAATTTATATTTCAAAAGATCGCACATTATGATAATGCACCTCAACAAAATATCAGTTTACAAAAGTATCTTTTGCAATGGAGAAAGTAAGAATTATTACATTTTTCAGTTTATAAATAATAAATAAATAAATCATTATGAATCCTTGAACATATACTTTTAAACGTTGCAGTAAAACTATATCAATAAATCATCTTGTTTTCTATTCTATTTTGCACATGATAAATTTATTAAAAACCTGATTTTAGAGAATGGAATTTATTTTCTTTCTATTACCAGTTAACACTTCATATGAAATCAATCATGTAGAATTTTTTTGCAGTACCCACCGAACTACATAGTATGAATTGTATGTATAATGAATGAAGAGAAATTAGTAAAAAAATCGAAAGTATGTGCTTAATACTGATTTTAATATTAAACATAGTTCGAAAATAAGGAAACTTTCCGTTATAGTGTAATGTCACAAATATGAATTATTTTGATTGGTTACCGAAGACCGCATACCAAGTCTTCAACGTATGAAAGTAAACAGTTTTATACTTTGAAATCTGTAAACTTTCAAATCTCCCTTTCTGAGGAAACATATCTCGCCATCATAAGGACAGTATGACATCGTTTTTTAGAAAAGCAAAACATATTAATATAAATACGTATGGTCATCCACCATAGCTATAAGTTTAACTTAGTAATACTTACTCCAGCATATGTTAAATAATATGTTCCAAGTAACCCTCATCTGTAAGTTATATTTTTTTTTTGTTTCAAATTAAGGGAAGTAAGGTAAACAACTTCTGAGAATATGGTGTTATTACAGTTAATATTGCTAAAAGTGTATTTAAGCTAGACCAACTCTACGTTTGCATGTATTAAATAATATAATTTGTAATATCACTTATCCCTTGATAATATCATTTTTTATGGCTTAATATTAAGAGATATGCAGAACCATCTTTGAAAATATGGTTCTACGAGGGTAGCACCAAAAGTTTCTGCAAACTACTAATAGAAAACAAAATTTACCAGAAATGATCTTTACCTCCCGCTACCCTTGGTAAGGAGGTATAAGGATCGTGCTAAAATCGCATATCGAGATTTTGCTAAATGACCACGTCTCTAGAATCCAATTTTAACATTTTCACGATGATGTCTGTATGTATGTATGTGTATGTGTGTGTGGATCCTTTAGTCTAACTCAAATACTATCATTCAGGAAATTTTGAAACCTTGTATTTCGAACTTTTTCTGTAATGGATAACCGGAAATGGCACTTTACTAGAAGCTCAAAATAGTTTTTCTTCGAAAAATACCTTTAAATGTTATTTTTTCGAAATTAATGTTATTATAAAAATTAAAGATTATTAAATTTTCCACAGATTTGCATTAATACTTTTTCTATATATTTTATGGATAAATTCATAAAATTATCTATAAATTTAATCCCGGAGCCTACGCTTTAAACAAGCAAATCTCCTTGGTTACACAGTTCATATCTTAAATGTATGTAACTGACAGATAAATGTCACTGCCAAAGAACTAATTTCAAATTAATAACAGTAACGTTTAAAAAAAATAGTAAATAGAACCCTAGTTATATGGAATGGATCTTAATACAGTTTCCGCAATAACTAAATATGTAAGTATATATATTTAAATTAATAAAAATTAAATAGCGGGAGGTTTGGTGTTGGCCACATCAGATTTTTTTTATTGTTTTTCGAAATACTCTCCTTTTAACTCAACACATTTATGCATTCGATAAAACCAATCGTTAAAGCAAGAGACCATTTTCTGGATGGCGACAACCGCTTCATTTAACCCTTTTTAGAAAATTAAATTTAGAAAATATAGTGATGTACGCGCGGCGAGACGAGACGAGAAATTTAAAATATCGATCTCGTCTCGTTTTCGGATCTGCAATCTCGATCTCGCTCTCGTTCCCGCACATTTTTTTTTGGGTCTCATCTCGTTCTCGCACGAGAGTCTCGCAATAAAAATAAGCGCCTGCGCACTACGTATTTACGTAACTGTTAAACTACAAGAGACATGTCCGCACCAATAGCACCGTCTTCCATATATTTGCAGTCGTACCTATACTATAATAAAGAGACGAAACACTAAATTCTGGTCACCAAATTATTTCAATTACGAACATAATGTTTATTCATTTACGGCCAACAGAAAATGTGATAAGTTAGTAAATAATTTAATTTATCTCTAAAATATTCAATTAATCATCAAATTGTGATCTCTAAACTATTTCAATACGAACATCTGTTAACACATTCTGTCATCAGTAAAACGAATTAAACATTAAAAAATTATTCTTTGTATCTAAAAGTACATACACTTTTTCATTAAATATATGCCATTATTTAAGTAAGATTAAGTCATAAAAAACCGCTACACTGGTAACCCGCCGGCAGCCGATCACTCCGCTTCTCTCCCTGTTGGCTCTCATTGACACTTAATATAACATCCTTTACTTTTCTGGATCGACAAAAGTTTTATTAACCGTGTTTTTAACTGGGCTGAAAGAGGATGAAATATTGGACAAAACTAGTTCTATTGAATGCAATACCGATTTTGTCTTTATTTTTGCATTTCCTCGCTCTGGGAACAATACTAATCGACTCTAGATATAGTGAATTCATATAATTAGCGTTGACTCCACTCCTTGTACGGCGCATTTTTCATTGAATTTATGAATCAAAGCTATGAAGTTAGAAATACTTTTTATTGCGATATTCTCGCGAGAATCTCGTGAGATTTCTCGCTTCTCGCAGTTGTTATATCGATTTAGCCTCGAATTTTAAATTCCATAATCGCTCTCGTTCTCGTCTCGCATAATGCAACGAGACGAGACGAGATGCGAGAGTACTCTCGCCTCGTCGTGCATCACTATTCAATACAGTTTCCAGCATACGTAAATATGTAGGTATGTATTTAGATTAATAAAAATTAACGATACGCAAATATATTTAAGCTAATCCTCATATTTGGATTGGTGAATTCTACTCTATCCCGGTATTTAAAATTTAATCTTTATTTTATTATAGTTCCGGTGGCTCAATGGTTAGAGCAAAACCTCATGTCATGAGTGCCCTCGGGGCTCTCGGTTCGAATCCCACTAAGGCATGGATGTGTGTGAATGTGAACCCACTCTGTAATTGGGATTTAATCCTGTTGAGGGGTTTAAAAAAGGTAGTTACTTGGATTAGATTAGACTATATTTTAAGAAATAAACTGTCAAAATTAGAGTAAAATTCACTAATCCAAAAAACTTAATCTTTTTTGTGACTCGGGCTGTAAATGGCGGGAGGTATTGTGTTGGCCACACCAGATTTTCTTATTATTGTCGTCAGTCATTTCTAATTCTGACATCGGGTTTCCACGGAAATTGTTTATTTTGACGTAAGACTCTTCATTATTGAAGCAACAATTTGTTAAATACATACAATTTGCTTACATTCTTTATTTGTGTAGGTACCATGGTTATAGTACACAATAATAGATACAAAAACTAATCATTTCTCAATCATACCATATATCTTTGAAATAGCTACAGATTCTTCCGAGATGTATTTATATTCTCTCTGTTCTTATTGTGGTGATTAGATTGAAACTGAAAAGCAAAACGAGCCACATGCTCGTACTTGTTGTAGGTATAATAGAGAGGGAAATTATAGTTTTGTAGAACAAATCTTCTCCACGGCTAGCTCTAGCTAAATGTGTTAATTTTCTACTGCGTGATCTCCCTGTCCGCTAAATAACTCAAACGCGCCATTTATTAAAATTTAATGCATACTTTAATTTACATAATAACACATATTTAACATAAATTTAATATTTTTATGGGAATTCATATCACTGTATTAAAACTGTAAATATACCGGAGTCCAAGAAGAATAAAACGAAGAATATAAAAGGTTTTTTATGCCACCGAGGCATAAATTTATTCGCAATTATAAAACACTTTACAAGTTTTAATTATAGTCGTTGCTGATCTCATAAAATAAATTCACCAAGTGATAAATAATTTAACACATAAGATGTGAAGAATATTTGCCTTTAATAAAATGTATCTATTTTTTTATAATTTATTGATATTAATAACTACAGTTATGAGTTCAAACACAGAGACGTAATATGCCCCCTGCCATAGGCACCATTTTACTGAGGCGCAAAAATAAGTTTTTATTCTCAAAAACTTATAAATTTTATGAAACCATTTCATGCAACACCACAAAAAGATTTTTGTTATGTTACATATTATACTTATAATAGTTATTTATTTATTATCAATAGTGATGCACGACGAGGCGAGAGTACTCTCGCATCTCGTCTCGTCTCGTTGCATTATGCGAGACGAGAACGAGAGCGAGATTACAGTTTAAAATTCGAGGCGAGATCGATATAACAACTGCGAGAAGCGAGAAATCTCGCGAGAATCTCGCAATAAAAAGTATTTGTAACTTTGATTTGATTCATAAATTCAATAAAAAATGCACCGTACAAGGAGTGGGAGTCCACGCGATTTCGTGCATAAAACACAAAATTATATGAAATTCACTATATTTTTGAGTCTATCTAGAGTAGAGTCTTGGTATCGGTCCCAGAGCGAGGAAATGCAAAATAAAGACAAAATCGGTTTTGCATCTAATAGAACTAGTTTTTCTCCAACATTTCAGCGCCTAATTCATCCCAGTTAAAACCACGGTTAATACAATTTTTACCGTCCCTGAAAAGTAAAGGATGTTATATTAAGCGTCGATAGGAGCCAACAGGGAGAGAAGCATATATTTAATGAAAAAGTGTAGGTATCTACTTTTAGTAACAATTTTTTTTTAACGTTTAATTCGTTTTACTGATGACAGAACGTGTTCGTATTGAAATAGTTTAGAGATCATAATTTGATGATAAATTGGATATTTTAGAGGTAAATTAAATTATTTACTAACTTATCACATTTTCTGGTGACCGTAAATGAATAAACATTATGTTCGTATTGAAATAATTTGGTGACCAGAATTTAGTGTTTCGTCTCTTTTATTATAGTTATACGACTACAAATACATGGAAGACGGTGCTATTGGTGCGAACTTGTCTCTTGTAGTTAAATAGTTACGTAAATACGTAGTGCGCAAGTGCTTATTTTTATAGCGAGATTCTCGTGCGAGAATGAAATGACACACGAGATTACAGATCCGAAAACGAGACGAGATCGATATTTCTCGTCTCGTCTCGTCTCGCGTGCATCACTAGTATTGAATTTCTTTCCTCTTGTTCTATTTACTTTTTCCTTTTTAAAACGTTACTAATATTATTTTGAAATGATTTTTCTTTGATAGTGATATTTATCTGTCAGTTACATACATTTAAATAACTGCATTTTGTTCGTTTAAAGCGTAAGCTCTGGGATTTAAATTATAGATAATTTTATAAATTTATCCGTAAAATATATAGAAAAAGTATTAATGCAAATCTATAGAAAATTTAATAATCTTTAATTTTTGTGATAACATTAATTTCGAAAAAATAACATTTAAAGGTATTTCTCGAAGAAAAACTTCTAGTAAAGTGCCATTTCCGGTTATCCAATTTTCACCAAAATTTAATGGGCTCTTTCCAATACAGAAAAAGTTCGAAATACAAGATTTCTAAATTTTCTGAATGATAGTATTTGAGTTAGAGTGGAGAATCCACACACACATACATACACATAGACATCATCGTGAAAATGTTAAAATTTACCAAAATCTCGATATGCAATTTTTAGCACGATCCCTATACTTCTCTTACCAAGGGTAGCGGGAGGTAAAAAGTGAATTCAAATGTTATACGAGAATAACAACAATGAGGTTATGTATATAGTCGTAATTGCTATCGGGAAACAGATGCTCTTTCTGCTTTTCTCACAGTTTCCTTACGTTTCCATTCTACTTTACATTTAACTAAATATTTGTTTCGTTGTCAAATCAAAAACCATTGTTTTACCCTATAAAAAATGTACCAACTTTGCATTTTTTGTTTAAAACAAATGAACATATTGTACACCGTTGTCGTTACAAAGGTAAAAAATCTTCTTTTCAATGGTGTAACTTCCCACTAGTGTCCATATAAACATTGGCATCATAACTCGAAATCCAATAAAAAAAGTGCAAACCAAAATCTAGTATATCCTAGTTGGAAGATATTTGCAAAAATAAGAAACCGTAAATTTTATATTTAGCTTTATATATGTGATGACCCTCCGAGCTCCTATATGGTTTATCGAAATATGTCTCATTAAATAACATTAAAGATATTAATATGTATTACAAAGTAATTTTGTAATAAGAATTACAGATACTCACATTCATTTTCTAAGGTAACATGAAAAAGTCCTTTACCTGTAACAAATAAAAAATATTTTAGGAAAATTGTATACCAGCAGACAAATAATAAATTGTATCAAATACGTCATCGTGCAAAAACAATCGGCATTAAATTTTATATTTTATTTCAGATAAGAATAGATTTGGTGGCGCTGCGGAGCCAGCCTGTTTTACACGCATAAAACTTATGAATTAATTTTGTTTCGTGCATGACATGCTTGACATCTCGAAACGTCAAAATTTCATCATTTTTAATTCGTTATTAAATAAACAGTTACTTAAACTTGTTAAATAGATCATAAAGTTAAAATGGAATAAATAATATACCTGCTTACATATCGCTATTGTAAACTTGGTTTGCGTTTAGATCAATCAGAAAGCTAGGATCGTAAGCCCTATCTTACCCTTAAGGGCCGGGATTTTCACTTGCGAATAAAGGTTTAGATAAATTTATCCTTCGGATATAGTATATTAAAGAACGTGTTTTATAAGACATGTTTTTTTCGCACGCGTCAAAATTTAGAAAACAAACATTAGCGAGTTTTCTAATTGATAAGTGCGAAAGAAAGTCTTATAAAATGAGTTCTTTATACTATTTTTTATATTTTGCGTCATCTACAATAACATTTACTTACTCAATTTGTGATTATATTTGTAACCATTTGTTCATTTTCATGTAAATCATCTTCCCTAAATAAAAAAAATTAATAATAATTTCGACATTAAATTATTAAAATGAATTGTCAATTAACTAAAAATAAATTAGGTAAAAATGGGTTAAAGAAACGTCAACTAGTACCAACCGTCTAAAACAAAAATTTGCGTATCGAAATGAAGGTCATTATACGATATGCAATTGCGTATCGTAATGACTTCATTATGAACGCAAAATATAAAAAATATTTTTGTTGTCTTTTCACTTACAAATTATTTTATTCGAAAGAATAATATTTGTTATTCACGAAATAAATTAATCGGTACTTGGGGTAGCGAATAACCGATTATTCGTAAGTTCATTACATTTCCAGATAATACAGACATATTAAAAATGGATAAGTATATTAAATATTTTTAATGATTATAATATTTTGAATTACGTATTAATAAATAACGTAAAAAATAGACCTTTTCAATTTAACGGCTATCTCTTTCTATCGCTGCAAATAGTAAGAAAATAGCGCGAACAACTGCCAGTTGGGCTGTCAAACGAAACGATTTTTATATTAATAAAACATGTTAGATTTTTTCTAAAATTGATAAACCGGATGTGATACTTTACTTGAAGCTTTCAACATATTTTCGTGATAAAATATATTATGATATATTGCAAAACTTTTCAAATTTCGTATTTAAGATTTTTATATTAATGAAAACGACATGTTAGATTTTGTCTAAAATTGATAAACCGGAATTGATACTTTACTTGAAGTTCTCAACAGATTTTCGTGAAAAATATATTATGATATATTCCAAAACTTTTCATATTTGGTATTTATGATTTTTATATTAATGAGAACGACATGTTATTTTTTTCTAAAATTGATAAACCGGAAGTGATACTTTACCTCAAGCTCTGAATAGATTTTCGTAAAAAATATAATAGGATATATTCGAAAACTTGTCAAATATAGTATTTAAGACTTTTATATAAAAGGAAGTAACAAATTATATTTTGGCTAAAATTGATAAACCGGAAGTGATACTTTATTTGAAGCTCCGAACAGATTTTCGTGAAAAATAAATTGATACAATCCAAAACTTTTCAAATTTGATATTTAAGACTTTTATATTAATGAGAACGACATACTAGATGTTTTCTTAAAATAGGTAAACTGGAAGTACTACTTTACAGGAAGCTAAAAACAGATTTTATTGAAAAAATATATTAAAACATGATTCAAAACTTCTCAAATTTGGTATTTAAAACTTGTGTTTAGTTTGAAACACATTAGATTTTGACTATACCTATATATGATAAACCGGAAGTGGTACTTAATTTGTAGCTCTTAACAGATTTTCGAGGAAAAACATAATAAAATATAATCAAAAATTTAGTATTACAGACTTTTCTATTTATTGGAACAACAAATTAGATTTTTTTTAGAAACGATCAACTGGAAGTAATACTTTACTTAAAACTCATTGCTATTTCAAACATGGAATTGACGGGAGGTCATGTGTTGGCCACATCAGATTTTTTATCAGTTTTAAAAAATAAATAAAGCACACAACTGTGTAGAAAGAGATAGTAGACGGGTTGGATCTACTAACCCAGCAAATCTACTGGGTGAGTTGGATCAGTTCAGGGTTATTTAAATTATGCCAATTAAACAGAACTAATCAATAAACTCGAAAAGTTCCAAATAAATACGGCCAATATATTTGTGTAATAATTTTACTGGCAATATAAGATATTTTGCTAGAAACTTTCTGTATGGAATTTGTATAAAATACATACAACTACCGGAAGGTAATGTACAAGAAATAGAATCTATTGCAAGGAATTTTTTGTATGAAATTTGTACAAAATACATAGAACTGACGGAAGCTAATGTGCTGGCCACATCAGATTTTTTTAATATTATTCCTTAATACTGAGTATAAAGAGCCTGCGTACTTATTACTATTTGCGTGTTAGTTTTCATATTTTCCATCTTTCAAGGGAAGATGACATTTATACTCAACAGAATTGGATTATTAGATAACCATACAACATAATAACATGTTATTATATTTAATATTATATTTTTCTTATAACATAATTTTAGTTTATTTTAAAAAAAATGACCGACGAAGGCATTTTGTTGTTGTTAAATAATTTGTTTACTTTTCAGATTAGCTATCTTTGTATCTTTTAACAAATACTCACTTTGGTATCCTCACCGTCTCATTCAGCGTTCCAATATTTAGGTGTTTCATACTTGTCAGTAACTAGTTTATGTACACGCATGCGCATTAAAAATTCATATTTGCCAACTTGTCCAAAATTATCGTATGGAACAAAGCTAATAATAATAATGATTTCACTTGTTTCATTGCCACAACCACAGTTTTTCCCTTATACAATTAATGATTTTTGTATTTTTGCAGTTTAAAATAAATGAACATGGATAAATTATACAACATTGATAAGAAAAAATCTCTTTTCAATGGTATAATTTTCTACTATATAGGATACTTGCGAGATACTGAAAATCTGCTATCTATCACTATATACCTAAAATAATGTTGTAAACGTCTGTAAAAATATAAATTTTATTTTTAAAAAAATATTTGTTTTTTAATAAAGTAAGAAAGAAAGTTTTCTTTGACGTCATTATTTTCAACTGGAGAAAGGGAAGCATATTTAAGAATGTAACCTGTAGATGGCGAGCGAGTGCGATTTTTAATGTGATTTTGACATTAGTTAATTTTTCTATCACTGTCTCTTCCTTCTTATTTGCAATTTGCGTTGTTTCTGTTACTTTTATTACGTATTTCGATCTGTTAAGCAGGATTTTGAAGGATTTTAACTTAGCTTATACGCGTAATATTAATCTCCAAACTATTATTCAAATGTCAAACAAGTGATCTGTCATGTTTCAATTACCCGCACATGCCGTTGCTATGGGCGTACCGATGCTATGGCTTTACGGCAATTTATTGGTTCGGCGTAATTCTACGTCATATATGGCGGTAATTTAAATATTAAAATTTCATTAATTTTTTTTGGTCAATTAATGAAAATTTTGCTAAAAGAAAAAATATGAGTAGCAAGTTTTTATCGTCTCTTTAAAAATAATAAATATATAAATGGCACGCAAGTAGCCCATTATGACATCATAAGTAGAAATCTAATATTGATAAAAGAAATATATTTCCAGATAACTATAAAGGGAACGTTATGGAACACTTGTATATTGTTTCCAACGTTTATACAAACTTCTTGTATGTAAATTAATGGCTCTATTCTGAACAAATGTGAATGTCTTACAGATCTGTAAATCTGTAAATAATGAACAAAATCGTAACGAAAGCTGCCACTCTTATGTATAATTTTATATTAATCAACGAAAATAGATTCGTTTTTGGCTGTTTTTTATAGATTTACATTTTAGGGCTTACATATCTGCTCAGAAGTAGCCTATAAGTTTTACGTGTAGTACTGCTAAATACTGTTTTTGCAAAAAAATCCCAACGAGTGTATAGACTACACATTGTCATTGTACAGGTACTACAGGTATCCAAGATATATGAATAGTGAAGTAGTCCTCATAGAAACATGTGTATGTTTAAGTATGGGGAACCGTTAGGTAGAGAACGAATGTTGCTATGAGATGGTGTTATACTCGGAGTCTTCGCAACCAAGTGGCATTTGTTAATATTTGTCTAACATGACTCTACATTTGTTGTAATACAATACACGGCCTATCGGGTTACGTCTTATTAGTGGGAGACATTCAAATTAAATATAACGAGCAAAAATATGAAAGAGAAGGTACCGTAACAGTCGTAAAAAACGTAAAATAAAAATACACGTTTAACCTGAACTTTAATACAAAGAATCTCAAAATTTATAACTGAAATTTAGGACCATATTTTCAAAAGTCAACAAAAGCAAATTGTTAAATTTTCAGTAGAAGGTTTTATTTGTTTCATTCAGAATGTACACAAAAAATTAAACGTATATTTATACAGAATGTCTCACAACTCGCGCCCCAGACGAAACTGACACTTGCCGACGACAATAGGTCGCCAACAAATAGAAGAAAATAATTTGCGGCTGCTTGCATAACGGAGTTACAAGACTTTTTAATCCACCAATCCCGGAAAGATATCTTGAGCTGTGATGATATTACAAAATAAAACTGATTGCTAGGTTTTTGAAAATACTACTAGTGAGTTACAAAATTTGTTTGACTTACTGTAATATTGACACTTTAGAGATGACTTTTCATTGTCAACAAATTTAGGTTAGCGAATGTGTCATCAGAGATCATCATTTATATCGTAAGTGCAACGTGTTGTAGCAGCTGTGTAAAATGTGTTAAACGAAAATATTATTGTCATTTGAATTCTTTGAGATTAAAACAACAAATGGCTCTCAATATCACTTTATGATCCACAAGATTTCTATCCGGAAAACGTTCCGAATAGACTCGTGCTGCCTCTCTGGCGTTACGTCCACATTCTCTGAAAATTATAATCATTTCTAAGTAATCAGCGGCTGAATACATGGTAAGAATTGGCCTTTTCTTATTCACCTTGTCAAATTTAATTATTAGACACTGACGTTTTTCGAAAACTACAGTCGCCCACACATTTTAAAGAAGATTTGATTTGTATAAAATCCTAGTAACGTAAAATTATGGCAAACACACGTTAAAGGTGTAGGTCTCTGATTGGTCAATTTTAAGACGTCTTTTCTCGAATATCTTTTAAGCTAGGTTTTTTTTTCTTCGAAATTACACATCCGAGTGCAGTCTCGTGTTTCCTCATACGCTCTGGGGCACGAGTTGTGAGACAGCCTGTATAAAAATGTTTATTGGTATTATTTAGAAATGCACAAAAGAAGAAAAATATTGGTAGTCCCTGTGTAATAAAAAAATAAGGTTAAAATTCCATAGTTTTTTCAATAATCATCGAAGGCAATAATAAAAATTTCAAAGATTTACTACTAGTATATGTATTTCTGTTTCTGTTTTGGATGGTCCATTCATGTTGGCTTTTAAAATATATTCATAAATATTTTTGGTATCACAAGGAATTTCAATGGATTCCATTCATTTTTTCATTTTTTTTTTTCAGATACAATATTAATATTTTGAACTGTTTCAGCGGAATTCATAAGTTCAATAGATTTACCTTTTTCTAGAACATCGCATGTTATTAAACAACTACAGAAATTTGAAGAAACCTATATTTGATTTACATTACCTATTGACTTTTAAATTCTACGATATTTTGAACGGGATCTTTGAATATGTAGTATCATATGAAATATAACAAGTGAAACCGAGTTGCAGATATCACGAGTCCGAAAGACGAGTGAAATGTGCTGCTTTGGTTTCACGAGCAATATCTTCGATTATTACTCATATTATGAGCTTATATTTAATGAGAGAATATAATGAATTTTTGTGACACATTGTATGTGCTGCTAACCTAACTTTTAATATATTGTGTTACAAAATGGTTAATTTAACAATTGCCTTATTATTTTCATCGTTGTTGACATCAACCCAACGGTTATCGCACATTTTTATACTCAAAATTAACTGTCAATATCAAATAAAGAAAACAAATCCCTTAGTAACGAATATAAATAAGGTTCTAATTTCTTTGTTTTTTATCATCGATGTGATAGACATGTAACTAGAAAGATTCTGAATGTTGATTGTTGGTTGGCGGAAAACATGTCACGTGACTCATGAATTATATTTTTATAATGACATTTCGGAAAAATTGCTCACTTACTGGCATACGATCTCATTTTTACCTTCCGTCACCTTTAGGTAAGGAAGGTATTGTCTTTGGTCAAAAAATTCGATGGTGAGTTTTTGATGAATAAGCACATTTCAGGGTCCCTAGAATACGATTTTACTATTTTTACGATGATGTCTGTATGTGTGTGTGTGTGTATGTATGTATGTGTGTCTGTGTGTGTGTGTGTGTGTGTAACAAAATTTTCGTCTACGATAACTGCTATACTACAATTCTAAAAATTATAATTCTTTCGTATTTCTCTTCGTTACATCCATGTGAAGAGCTGATTAGATTTTGGTTAGAATTGGACAACCGGAAGTACCCTCATTTGAAGATTTTAACAGTTTTTTTTGAAAAAACTATGTTAAATATCATATTTTCACATTTAATGTTATTATAAATATTAAAGAATATTTTATTCTCTATTCGATTTGACTGCATTTTATACTTAATATTAAATGGATATAGAGTTAAAAAATTATAAAGAAATTAAATTTAATAAAGTAGCCATAGCTATGAAAACAGCTACTATATTAAGAAAATTTTTATTGAAAGATGTCAGTGTCAAGTGAAATTGACATAGTGTGTGTCTTATAATTTTACTGGAAATATAGGATCTTTTGCTATAAATTTTCTGTATGGAATTTGCATAAAATACATGCAACTGCCGGAAGGTAAAGTACAAGAAATATAATATTTAGCAAGGAACTTTCTGTATGAAATTTGTGCTAAATACATAGAACTGACGGAAGGTAATGTGCTGGCCACATCAGATTTTTTAAGTCTAAAATAACAGTTATACCGATGCACTTCGTGGTTCAGGCTTGTTACTAGTACTCGTATTTTACGACCTTCTCCTGTGTCTAGAATGGTACTCATGTATTTTTTATTTAAATTTTAGTCCATATTTCGAGAAATAAAAGAAAATTGCAACACATTATTAGCAAACGGCCTCGTAACTCCTAGTAAATCCAAAACAAATTAAAAGGAATCTGCGAATCGCAATCGCACATGTTCGGACAGATATTACTTTTGTTGAGTTTTGCTAAAACTCAATGAGCCGGTTTCACATTTTTTAAAAAGTAGTTTAAATGATAGTTTATGCAATATTTTCCATAGTAATATAAAAAATAATAATATTTTATTGTAATTGTGATGTATTAAGATTTATAAGAGACGTAATGGACTTAAATATACCTTTATTTATCAACTAAACATACAACAACACGGCTTACGATGTGCACAAGCATTTTTAGGTTAGCGTACATACTGACCTTGACTGGTCGCGCGCTTTGTTGAATTCCCTAGTTAACTCTACAAATGTTGCCACTACACTACAGTAATTTTCGTAAATAATTAAATAAAAAGATTGGCGCCAGAAATATTAATGAAAAACAACACCCCACTCCTGTGACGTCTAAGCACATACAGTACGTTATTCATAGTCCATAGGAAAACAGTTTACGTTATTTATATAAATAAAAATAGGCGATAGTGTGTCACATGTTAAACTGTATGTGCTCTGAGGTCACAGTCTGTTTCAGATCACGTGATTTTTTCAAAAAAATATTACACAAATAATTTCAATAATTAATTGTAAAATATCTAATGGATATTTCGTGATATTTTCAAATTTGAGACTCTTTAAAGAACAATATCTTTTAAAATTTAGTACTAATAAAAAAATTTGCAACAGCCCTATTTACGTTTGTTAAGTTTTGGACAAACGTCTACTTTTCAAAGCAAAATAATATTAGTTGTGTTGACTTTTATTAAAACTGAATAAATGAATCGATAGAAGAGGTAAAAATTTAGTAGAAATGATGTATAACTCAATACCGGAAAATTTGCTTTTGTTGAGTTTTGAAAAAACAGTCCTCAATTGAGGTCAGTAATTTAAACTATTTCTTGATCAGTTTTTTTCAGCTGTTTAATAGAGTTATTGACAGGCTGCAGCATCTCTATGAATCTGCAGTTTACAAGACCTGAACTACAATAAGTGTAGAATTGCTAACTGTCCCGATTTCAAGCTTCCGTATTCCGCGTCTTGCCAACAACCTCAGCGATTTTTTAATTATTCTAATTAAAAGATTTAATAGTTTGTTTCAATAACATCATTATGTTATTTTTGGTTTAATTTATTTGATAGTAATGTGAATGTGGATCCTCCACCATAATAACAAATTAGAAAATGCGTCATTTATATTGAAACTAGTCAGTCGTTAAAGTTAATATAAATTTTTTTTAAAACAATATTAGTTTTTAAAATACATATTCGAGTTCTTCATGGCCTAAACATTTACGTCACACATTTACTTTATTTCAAATTCTTACTATTTTCAAGCCTTCTGCTTTTTATATTTGGCCTGCAGACTGTGTCCAGGTATATGTAACATGGACGATCTAATACAGGCGGCTCCAAACGCAATAAATGCAAATGTGGCCAGATACTGGTCTAAATTAGTTTAAAAATCATTTTCATTTTTATTTGAGTTGTTTGTTATTATATTTACTATTTCTTTGTTATTATATCGATGCTTTTGACACGAATAATAATAATGAATGAATACAAAAAATAACGAAACGATGAACGTAAACCGAATAATAGTTACTAGTTTGAATTTATGATACCACGACAGATAGAAATAACGTATGTATGTATAGTAACGTTTTGATTTATTTGAATGAAGTGTAAAAACTCAAAGAATTATTATTATTTAAAATAAAAGTAATTAAACGATAATAAAAATTACTATTACTATGGTTAAACAAATATTAAATACTAATTTAAAACAAATAATATACTTAATTAATTACTTAAACACTAAGATTATTTATTTATTTAAACAATTAGCACGACAATTTATTTTCACGCTATTTATTTTACTGTACTCTCGTACTTTTATTTAACTAATTGTTCATTTATTTTACTACGCGTTCCAATCTTAGACTGCCGGTCTGTTGCAGGCTCTTGTAGATTGTTTCGCGATATTTATATCACTATTTTTGTCACAATTTATTTATACACTTCAACTGTCCGATCCAGTATCACCAACTGCCCGTATGCCGCAATTCTTCAACACCAATGCCGAGTATTCACTCTAACTCGCTGTTACTGTCGTCGTATACTCTAGCTTCCCAATACTGGTCAACACTATCGAGTATTCATTTCCACAGCTATCCCAATATACCAGTTACTTCTCGACTCACCGTTACTGTCCTCATATACTATAGCTTTCCAATACTCGTCAACACTACCGAGTATTCATTTCCACAGCTATCCCAGTATACCTGTAACTTTCAGACTCGCCGTTTTATTAAATTGCTTATTGCGCATTACGTCCCATCAAAAATAATAAAAATTATTATAAGCATATTTATATATGTAAAAATATTGAAAAAGATCAATTTATGTGACTCTAATTATTAGCGAACTCCACTGTTTGAGACAACAAAATGAGCATAATATCTACGCCACAGAATATTTAAAAAATATTACGACTTAACGAATAACAATTATTAAGATTTTTTAGAATCAAATATCGCTTTCAATTTAGATGGTGTCATAAAAAAATACAGAAAAATAGTGGAGGACCCCATTGCAAGCATTTATTAATAACAATAAAAAATATTGTTACACTGTTTTATACAGATATTTAAATTGGTTTTTAGTGGCGTCCCAATTTTTTATTAATCTAGATTTTTCTGGAAACTTTTTTTAAATCTTCTACTTAAGCGGTTAATTCGTTCCAAAAATCGAAAAATATTAGGAGTATAGGCGATGTGCACATTTTGAGCGTCAGCGCCTCTAACGGCTACTTTGGTGTCCTTAGGTACTGAATCATTTTTGACATTTCAAAGAAAGTGATACAATTGAGGTTTTGCTATTGTATATGAATATTAAACATCATAGTATGTTGAAATGAATAAAGAAATTATTTAAAATGCTACAAGTGATGTGACTAATTCAAAAAAGTCAAAATACCAGGGAAGGTACACATAATATGTGTGATTTCTGTAATCCATTTTATTTTATTTAGTTTTATATTATATTTTATAATATTAATTAAATATTACAAGATGCACTACAAATGCAAATTGCGATTAAAGAGTTAGAGAACTTGAATGATTGACAAGAAAAAAGTTTCTAGATATCACGATATAGTGGATGATGTTAACACCTTTCTGTTATATTCGAAATAAATGAAGAAGATTCTTCATTAAAAATATACAAGGCTTTAGATGGAACCAGATGCACAAGCTCAGAAAGGAAAATACACGAAAAATACGAATCATATATGCATTTCTACCTTTAGCATTAACATTACATATACAAAATTTATAATAAATAGACGAATTATGTCAAAAATAGACCATCTATTTCATATAATTGCAAATACAGTAGAACCTCCTTAATCCGGACAACTAAATGCACGGAGTGCATCCGAATGATCTATTTGTCCGGATTACGGGATATTTTTGAAAAATGTTGATATAAGAATAGGATAATTAAATAAAAATTTCGCATTAGATATCAATAAAACAACGTCATAATCTCTCAATAAAACGTTCATTAAATAAATAAAAAATCTGATGGGGCCAGCACATTACCCTCCGTCAGTTCACGGATCACCTCAACTACATATAGGACACACAATGTATTTTTCGAAATACGAAATAGTGACATCTACAGATTGCTTCCATAAACTAATGCACACTGTGATGGCTTAGTCGGCTTGGTAGTCTGTAACATAGGTGACATATCATTGTACTCGTATACATAGATTAAAATTTTGAATATTGAAAATAAAAGAGATAATAAGAGAATTGAATATAGATACATACATATATTTTAAATAATCAGAAAACAATAACTATATATTCATTTCTAAACATACAAATTGAATTACCAAATAATTAAAGATGTTAAATTGTACGTTCAATGACATGTGTGATGACTTATGTGATTTTACAATACAAAATATTGCAAAATGTTTTGAACTCAAAGGTGACTTAATCCATTTTTTCAAAATTTAAGCCCTGCCGCGCCTCCTCAGTTTGCTTCCTGGAACTATGATAGTGTTTCGGCACATTCATTTAGCTGTCCGGTGCCTGCGTCAGTTCAATATATTTTGTATAAATGTCATACATAAAGTTCCCTGCAAAAGATTCTATTTATGGTACATTACCTTAGGGCAGTTCTATGTATTTTATACAAATTCCATACAGAAAGTTTATAGCAAAAGATCCACTATTTCCAGTGAAATTATAACATACTGTCCACTGCACTTGACACTGACACCTTTCAATCAGAATTTTCTTAATATAGCAGCTATTTCCAGCTATATGATATTGAATTTCTTCATAATTTTTTAACTCTATATCCTTTTAATATGAAATATAAAATTCATTCAAATCGCATAGAGAATAAAATAATCTTTATATTTGTAATAACATTAAATGTGAAAAAATGATATTTAACATCGTTTTTTCCAGAAAAACTGTTAAAACCTTCAAATGAGGGTACTTCCGGTTGACCAATTATAACAAAAACTAATCAGCTCATCATATGGATGTAACGAAGAAGAATACGAAAGAATAGGCTACTTGCGTGGTACTGACTCTGATATATATATATATATATATATATATATATATATATATATATATATATATATATATATATATATATATATATATATCACTAAATACCTAAAGTAAAGTTGAAAACGTATGTAAAAATATAAATTTTATTAAAAAAAAATTGATTTTTAGTAAATTAAAAAAGAAGATTTTCTTTGACGTCATTATTTTGAACTGAAGAAAGGGATACATATTTAAGAATGTAACCTGTAGATGGCAAGCAAGTGCGAGTTTTAATTTGATTTTGACATTAGTTCATTTTTCTATCACTGTCTCTCTTCTTTATTATTTACAATTTGCGCGGTTTCTGTTACTTTTATTACGTATTTCGATTTGTTAAGCAGAATTTTAAAGGATTTTAACTTAGCTTATACTCGTACAATATTAAAATGACAAACGAAAATATTAACCTCCAAACTATTATTCAAACGTCAAACAGATGATCTGTCATGTTTAAATTTCCCGCACATGCCATTGCTATTGGACGTACCGATATTGCTTTACAGCCATTCATTGGTTCGGCGTAATTCTACGTCATACATGGCGGTAATTTAAATTAAAAATTTCATTAATATTTTTCTGGCTAATTAATGAAAATTTTGCGAAAAGAATAAATATGGGTACCAAGTTTATCGTCTCTTCAAAAATATTAAATAAAAGAATGGCACGCAAGTAGCCCATTATATAATTTTTGGAATTGTAGTATTAAAGTTATCGCAGGCGAAAATTTTGTCACACACAGACACACACACATACATGCACGCACGCACACAGGAACGCACGCAGGCACGCACGCAGGCCCGCACGCACACACATACACACACACACACACACACACACACGCGCACACACACACACACACACAGACATCATCTTAAAAATAGTATAATCGTATTCTAGGGACCCTAAAATGTGCTTATTCATCAAAAACTCACCACCGAATCTTTTGACCAAAGACAATACCTTCCTTACCTTAAAGTGACGGAAGGTAACAACAAAAACAAAAATGATACTACATGCATATGTACATTCTATGTACGACGTATGTGTATACTGGGTGTCTACTTTTTTGTGGACCATAGGAAATACAATGGTAAAATTTTCATATTGCTGTAAATTCTGCTATATTAATTTAGAACAAAACTGTAAAAAATGTTCAGAATTAAAAACTACATCTAACAAGTCCAAAATTATTGTTTACATGCGTTTCGTTTGCGAAAGAGAGGCCAAATACACGTAACAATTTTTTGCTATTTACAGAGTGCCATGAGCAATAGCACAAAATGTTAAACAATTGTATTGCTTGAGTTTGGCAGATGACATATATGTCATCAAGTTTTAATAATTGTTGAATTCATGGATACATTTATCATCGCAGAAAAAACTCAATGGAACAGTATTAACAATTAAATATGAAATAATAAACTTTTATCTGTCAAAGACAAACACTATGACTATTCGAATTGTATGTTTTGTCTTGCATGACATTCTGTAAAAATCTTAAAGACGGATATTTTATTTTACGTTTATCTCATGACAAGAACCTATTGTATCAATAATTATTTAGGCTCATTTGATGCAGAAGATTTTTTTGTAATTACATTTAGTTCTAAAATTAATAGAACAGAATTTACTGCCATTTGAAAATTTTACCATTGTATTTCCTGTGGTCCATAAAAAAATAGATACCCGGTATAAGTTATGTACGAGAATACTTCTTCCAGTCATAGTCCGGACGCCCCTCTTTAATCCGAACACTTTGATGTACGGACTTGTCAAACGCCATAACAAATCGTCACTAGGTTGCGCTTAAGTAATTCACAATTTTGTTTTGATTTTTCGAAAATCCATACAATTAGGTATGTAGTGCAAACTATATTATACATACAGTAGTATAAATTACTACTATCTATCTATCTTCTATTCCCAATAATAAAGAAAATAACCGAAGTGTCACGTATCCGAGAAACACCCTGTATATGAAAATGATACAAATAGTTACGTTTAATTTGCAAACATTATTGGACGTATCCTAGGTAGTCCATATCAATACATTTTCTGTAAAAACGTGTCAATAACATCCTTGTTTCTTTCTTCTACATAATCTTTTTCACCTTGCTAGTTATGTTTATCCTGATAAAGTCTTCGGCTAGGTGGGTATGGTAGACAGGTGTGTGTTGTGTGGATAACGGATAACGGCACCGCTGTCTTCTCTACATGCGCTAAACTCCTAATTTGCCGCGAAAGATGACAGCTACATGTTAAGTGTATTATATGCGCAAGCTTTTTATCGCCTCCGTCAGGCTACAAATTCAGGACAGCAAAAAAATCACAATAAACATCTCATACAAGCATTTCTTTCTTTGGTTCTATACAATGTACAAAAGCGAATAGAAATGTTTCGAGAAGAATGATTGTTAGAAACGTAGTTATTAGTCTATATTCAAAAGATATCAATATGAAATGTACCACGATGAAATTTTAGATGCCATTAATAGACCTCATTCTATATTTGTGAATATTACAGCTATGTTACAGACATATCTCCGACAATGATATGTTGTAGTGGAATAATGCCAGATGATATTTCAAATATATTTATATTAATTTAGAAATGGAATTTCCAAACGTTCTGTATGCCATTTATTTATTTTATTTTTTCGGGTGAACAACAATATTTATTTATACAAAACTAATTTGAACATATTAAAAATAAAATTCTAAAAAATATTAACCATGTGACTTATTCTCCATAATTTTAGATTGATCCTCATATTAATCAAAGAAAGAATCTCTTAGTAAAGAACAAACAGGCGGCGTAGTCATTGGAAGGAAAAAATATTGTCATTAGCTTAAGGAGACGATATTAATAGTCACAAAATAAAACAAATATGAAAACCATGATAAATGGGTTACAACAATACTTAACTAAGAAAGAATTATCATTAAACGTCGAAAAACCAAAAATAATGATATTTAAAAATATATAAAAATATCGAAGAAATGAAAGAATTCAGATATTTAGGATATACATTTCAGAGAAACAATCAAACCCACGAAGCACTTATGCCCGGTTTCATGAAAGCATATTAAATCAATGATTTACTAATTGCATTGTTAACTCTAATCACTGTTTAAAGTACTTGTGCATTTCGTGAAATTAATTCATTTGTTAACTTGGATTGATTTAATAATCGACCCGTTAAATTAAAATCTGGGGATTTTTTGATATTTTATCATGTGTCAAAATGACAACTTGAAATTAGAAAATTTATATTCGTTTTGATCAGGATTTAAAATACCAGAATATTATAAAATTAAAATAAATATCCCATAATACAAATTATAAACATTTTAGATGAGATTTTATAAATATTCTTTTCAAACAGGTGAGTGACAGTTGGGTATTTGTCACCTGTCACGTTGCGGCGCTATCGGAACAAGCAAGGAAACACATATCATTTTGGATATTCGTTTCAAGAAGAGTGTTACAGGCACAACCAGTATATCTTAAATCGTGATAGAATCTAAGAGTAGTTTTTAGAACTATTTGATTCTAATATCTTTATACAGTTTTCTATTTTTTTAAATTAAATTTTATATAAATTAAAATTCATATTTAATTTAATTTCCTACTAATTTTGACTCCGCTTGGTCAGAATTGGAAATAAATTCATTCATAGCTGAAAGATAAAGTCCTACCCCTGCTACCAATAAGTAGGTAATTTTTGATAATAGTATTAGACTTGAGTTTGCTACAGGGGAAAGAAAATTTCAAAGAAATCTCAGAATAAGGTGGATGATGTTTAAAACCGTAGTCAAAAGTATATTACTCTACGGGGCGGAAATATACAGATTGACAGAATATAAACAAATAAGACATGGAAGTACGGTACATAAAGTGGATTTTGACCTGGATAGATACACATCACAGAATATAGTAATGGAAGAGATTAAAGCATTAAAAATTAGAATAGAAACAAGAAAGAAAGCAGTAAAATACAAGGAGCGAGTAAGAAACAACAAACACTCAATTCTACAAGAATGCTGGCGGGTAATACCTAAGGTAAGGAGAGGAAAACACAAATAGAGAGGCTACGCATAAATGGAGAAAACACATATTACGAGCTACATCAGAGAGATTGGGACATACAACATCAAGAACAATAATGTAAGATCAACAATTTGAATTACAACAAAGGATAATCAATCCAAACGACGTCAATACCACGGTATTTACTGGACGAAAAGAAAAATATCAAGATCATTGCCAGATTCAGATATGGTAATGAAGAGAGAAACAACAAATACTGGTTATGAAATGAGGAGAGAAAGTGCAGGCTATATGGGAGAGTAAAGGAAACATTTAGGCATCTAAGGTCTAAGAATGTAACATTGAGAAATGTTGCGAAATATAAAGACACGCAATTTAACTTAGACGAGACGTAAAGAGATGAGTTTTAGTAAAGTCAGCATTAACCGTTTAGAAACTCTCTCACGCAATTTAACTTAGGCGAGACGTAAAGAGATGAGTTTTAGTAAAGTCAGCATTAACCGTTTAGAAACTCTCTCGACGAAGTCTGATTCTTTAATACGCATTTATGCGGCTCCCAAGCGAGGTTACACTCGCTTGTGTAAAGAACAAGTATAGATAAACGCTAAACATCATTGTTCGTTGTCATAATCGCCAAACAGTATTTGAATGTTTAACCAAACTGTAATTGTAATTCTATTTCAACATGTTTAGTTATTTTAATATATTTATCCTTAAATTACATGGTATTGGTATTAATTAAAATAAATCCTAAAGTCCAATGTAGTGACTAAGGGGATTCCAGACAACAATCATATCAGTTGTACTAAAAATGAACAAGCAGAAGACTCACGTCATCGACCTGAAAAAAACCTTATAAAATGAAATATAACTTATAGAAATTATTGGGTGTTATTTATTTTTAAAAGAAGAAGGAATAAAAAATACTAGTATTAAGAAACGTATATATTAATGAAATTTACCTTCATATCAAAGTCAATCCTTATTCCTTTTAGGGAATATAAAATTATTTGAAATAATAGTAGTTAATTTTCGTATCATAACGGTAGCACTACTACCAATGTCCATGTTTACATTGAATTTAAAATCGATCAAATATCGATCCTGTCCCTGTCACTTGATTGTCAGTGATTGTCAACTCATCTCATCCAGGCATGAGTGACTTGAATTAATATAAATAATTGTAAATATCAAAGTTTTTTTATTATTATTGTTTTGCAAAAAATATATAGAACTGTCAATTTGCTGACAATACAATATATCAATATAATATACCGTTCTAGTTTATCTATCTATTGTACTAATTACAACAGTTTCTTCTGAGTTAAGTATTTGTGAGTTGTGTCTTATGCTACAGAATTACTGCAGTGCCCAATTACCGGATAGGCTGACTAGGCTGCAGGCTAATGCTTAAGTATTTAGAGCAATGCGTAAGAACAAAAGTTTGCAAAGTCCAAGGTTTAAGTCGTTATGCCTAAGCGTAATTGTGAGATGGACATACATATCTGTCAGCTGTCAGTCTGTTTTATAATTATTACGTTTTTTTAATAATTTTTAAATATCGATATAGATGAAAAAAGTTATGTATATGACATGTTAAAAAAAGAAGAATTACTGATGTAATGACAGTCTGGTAGAATTAAAAATAAAAAGGATAAAAAATGTGACATTTTTGTCGAATTAGTCACCAAAAACAAAGTAGCTGGAAATGGTATCCTAGCAAATTGTTATAACGCATTAAGCCTTACGCATAAATCATTATGCATTAAGAATTAAAACATTCAGTGGAAATGAGGCTTTACACGATAATTCATCTGCATTTATTGTATACAGTAAGTTATGCAACACGCATTGCATTTTCTAGAATAAATTAGTACCCCATGTAAACTTAGTAATAAGTGACGTCATTATCTAGTAATATTTATTGATGACATGAGTCTTCTGCTTGTTCATTTTTAGTATAGTGATGTCAACTGGCACGATCAGTAAGTACCTTTATTCCAATGTAAAATCGCTCCCAAATGGCCACCTTTCCTGTATATACGTGATTAGGGGTGTGTAAACATCTGCCTGTTTACATACTCCCGGAAAGAGGGATTCGAATGATTTGGAACTCTCGATTAAAGGTTATATATCGATTGACATACACGTTATAATATAAACAAAGGGCTATTTGTATCGTCTTTGATGTTATATTCAGAAGTTCATAAGTTGCAGTTGGCAGAAACTGTAAAAATACCGGTTGTCAAGAGAAATTGTGCGATTTGTCGCAAGTTATATATAAATAAACGCTTAGTAGCCCGCCGAGAGGTATTAATAGTCGGTAAAAAACGGTGACAATAAAAGTATTAGCTGAACGGGAATCACCCTAAACGTAAACGAAAAGTATCATTCGAATTCACGCCTGTAACAAGGACAACGTGTAGAGAAGTTCACAAAGAAAGAAGAAATGAAAATATTGTGTTAGACGACATAGGGTCAAGACAAGACTGGATGAAAGAAGTCATCAAGAAACGGGGGTAATTTAATATAATGTATTATGATGTACTCGTATTATCAATTGTAAAATGTATATATAAAATGTAGTTTCTAAGCCAATTTGGCAATAATAAATCTAATGTATTAATCAAAGATAGATGAATAGTTCTAACAGAGTTAATTTGAATTTATCACCTACTTCACTGGAATGGAAATACAAAAAAAATCCTAGATGTTTTGTGTTGAATAGCCCGACTCTTCCATCTTCCTGCATTATCGATATGAGTGTTCTCTGTTGTTATGATTGTTATTTACCGTTGGTGCACGTAGCCGGCTTGGTCAATGTTCACGTCGGGATGGGATTTATGGAGACAAGTCTGCTGAAAATCTGGAATGATTTAGTACCAGCCGACAATACCTACATGCGGTATACATACACAGCAAAGCACAGGAACGGAAGATGATAGATTTATGGATGAGTCGGGCTTAATTATTTCATTCATGGAGATAGCAGCGACCAGTGGTAAGAACACGAAAAGAACAGAAAACAACTTAACTTTTAAATTTGATTTTTATATCGTGTATCAACAGATTATGAGTTGAAAAACATAAAATACAATGTAATATGTAATAAAACAATATAAAGACGAGATAAGATTTAAAAAAAAAATTAAAACAGCGTGGCATATAATGGTGCTCATTTTTCGACTGTTACCGTTGGGATTTCGGTTATCTTACAAGATATGAATGAAATAGTGTGGTAAATAACAAAAAAAAAATCAAGTGTTCGGTTACAAAACTATCCGGGTACCCGGATATCCGAAACCGGCTAGTGAAATCAAAGCTCTAATTCGGATAGTTAAACCAATGATCGGATATCCCGGCGTACTTGAAATATTTTATTGAGGAGCATTATTTTTATTTTTGTAGTATGCAATTCAGTTGAAAATAACAAAATAATGGGATTTTCAGGTATCAAGAGATGGCGCTAATCGCATTTTAAACAGTGGTACAATTTTTATTAACATTTGTAATAGTGGCATTGCTGTCAATTGTGTTTCTTTATTTTTCATAATTATTGTCATTTTATTTTATGAGAAGGATATTTGGCTCACAACACGCAGAGGAGGGGCCCAACTTTTCGAAAAAAATAATCGACAATTATGATATGAGTTCTTTATACTATTTTTTTCTTTTATGTGCCTTTTATGCACTTTTTAAATAAAAAACCGTAATTTAAAAATTTAGGGCAATTTTGAATCACTTGATGATACTAATGTGACATTTGTATCATAACTATAACATTATTTCTACGATATTTTTAATTTCTTTTTTTTTCTAACTTTACTACTCTATTTCTTTTATTCTTTTTATTACTACTTTTAAATTAAAATTATATAAAAAATAAAATTATTAACAATCGTTTGTGTTCATTTACCTAGAGAGATTTGACATTTGTTATTTTTGACATTATTAGCTACCAGCCGTAAAAAATAAATTGTACTAGTCTATTACAGAATTACAGCATTCGAATGAGCTATTAACGAACTCCTTTGTGTGCTGTAATAGCTTTGTTATAGACGCAATATAGAAAAAGATATTTATTTTATTAATGCACAAATAGACAGATGGCCGAAAGTAAAAGACGTTCACTCATATGGGTATTAATTAATATTTCATTTGTAAGACGTAAGAATTTCTAAAATTTGTTTAAATAATATAAATAACTTTCATTTTCGTTTTATATTTTCACCAATGTTGTATTTTACTAGTAAGTTTTACTATGTGCAATGCCTTGTGTTGAGTTTCACTTCCTATCTACTTACATTCTGTTATAGTCTTTACAATTTGAATCTTTCAGTACTCTCAGATAATCTACACTACACGAATATTTTTTCTTATTTTCTTTATTTTACTTTAGATACATACGTTCTTTAAAAAAAACATAAGAATATATCTCGGATTCTATTCTTCCAATATGGCGAATCCCACTATGTAAACTCGTATGTAACGTGAAATGATGGAAAATTCAAAAGTTAAATTTCCGGATTCAATAGTAATATATGTTATAGAACGTTAGTTTCAGTTCCAGAATCGTGATTCGATCCAAAAACCGAGAACCGGTTACTTTCCGTTCTGTAATCCAACCGTGATAGTTTCGCATTCAGAACCAAAAACCAGTTACAGATATACATTGAAATAAATGCGTACCCGGATAATTCTAGAACAGGAATCGAATCTAACTGGAACTGGTTGCCACAAGTAATAGTGTATTCCGAAATTGAACCACGATATCCGCGATTACTTTTTCAGTAACCGATTGTACAGTGTGTTCAAAAAAATTCGTAACTCGGAGTATGAACAGTGAAACGTATGTCTGGTCATTATTTAATTTAAAAGTCAAGTTGTCAAAACTGATCTTAAAATGTAATTTTTTGAACAAACTGTATTTTCGGAACGCGGTTTTGAAACATCTGGTAAGTTTTCTGTAACCAAGCTAGCCGTACTAGATCGGCAGTTTTGGTGCGGTTATATTTTCGCGCATGATAGATGAGCGCATAGAAAATATAAAATATACTAATTACTAACGTATGAGCCAAGGAGGATCGTATAAGCACTTGTGCACTACACACATATTTAGATTTAGTTTGTCTTCATACATTTCAACTACTTATCTTAAATTTTACAAGTTGAAACTAGCTGGTTACCAAATATTAAGAGAAAAGAGGTCCGTTTTTCCACCGTGGTTCAATTTCGGAATACACTATAAGACGAAGTTGATTAAGTTAGGGCAAAGTAGCCCCATTAGTAGACCATTTAAAAAATGTACATAGGTATTTCCCCGAAAAAAGTATAGGTCACTAAAGTTAAGATGTAAAAAAAAGAACCAACGCTAGATGAAAGCACTGACTAATAATTAGTATGTTTGTCCATTTCGCTACTCCGCGACTACGGTTTGCTGCCTTCCCATATGCTTTGTATGGACCTGGCAGTAAACAGTACACACAAAGTAGGTAACGAAACAAACAGACCTATTGACTATTAACACCTAAACCACCTTCTTATATTAAACTAATTATGTTAATTCATGCTCAAAGTTGTTTATCTAATAATAATATAAAAACGTTTTCGTTGATTTCAATATCTGTATATAGAACTATTTGGCCGAATATTTAAAATAATCACAACCGTCGTTCTTGTTGCATCTTTTATAAGGCGATTCCGAATATTGGTCATCAATACATTTATATCTCTAATCCCTTGCAATGTTAATATCTTATTCTTAAATTTGACACACTTCTAAATCGATTATAGAAATAATAGATTTTTTATTGGTCTATTTCTGATACAATCAAATCAAAGACAATTGCCAATCATTCGAACTGACTTGAATCTTGATTGAAAGTTGTGATTCAATTTTATGCAATAATAATTACCAAGGTAAATCTTTTCAATCTGATTTATAGATTGTATAATTGGATTTTGCTGTTTGTTGTGCGTATAATACTAGATAAAGTTAATGTCCTTGTAGAGTCATTCTTCAAGAGCATAAGAAATACAGAGAAATTTTTTAAAAAAATATTTTTTAATTTTTAATTGCAACATAAATGTTTTTACGATTAACGAAAAACTGAGAAGAATGATAGAAACAATACATTTAGTTGGAAGAAATATGATTGTTAATAAATACGTGGCGTTAGTATTTGAGAGGAGTAATTTGTAACTGAGTGCAATATGTTAAGATGATACTATTGTAGAAGCATTTATAACAGATTCAAATGATATTTAAATGTTATATTTCGTGGTTCATGATTTTTAATCACCTGACCTGTGAACTTAAATTTTTAATGCTAAAACAGAGCGAAAATATAATGAATAATGGCATTACAGGGATTTTTTTCCGTATTAACCTATTATAATAAGCGACTGATTTGCTTTCAAAAAGTACCTACCGAAAGTTCACGTAATAATAAAAGACCAGTCACCAGCTACTTTTTAGTAATTATCTTTGAAATTTGGAAATTTTGTGATTTCGATGAAACCCATAATAACGCTTGGCAACGTTGCACACAACAAAATAGATAGATATTTATGAAATAATTATTACGTCTTTCTTAATGACTAAACAAATTATAAAATTGTAAAATAAAGTAATAATAATTACTTTTTCATATAAAACTTTTATTGCAAAAAATTAATTATAGCAATCAACGTTTTTCTATTTTTTGTTACTCTAGACAGGCGTCTAGGCCTCGGATAACAAATTTTTTATTATTGCCCTTTTACCATTATTATTATACGAGTAAACATGAACTTAACAGCATAAAGACAGGTTAATACCGATGCCATAGTTGCTTAGGTGAATACAAAAACAATTGCTCATTCAAATTTAGGTAGGTATTTGAATTATCATATATAATATTATAAGTGGTAAATTTTTGCTGGAAAATTTTTCAGATTGTTACGAGAGCCGGCTGCCTAGCAATTTATTGAGTGGCATTGACATAAAAATCACGAGTTGTCAAACGAGTGATTTTTTATCAATGTCACGAGATAAATTGGCAACAGGCTCGAGTAAAGCAATTGGAAAATTTTTCCAGGATAAAATTTAACCACGAATGGTATTCGGATGACTATTTCCAAAATAAAAATCAGGTAATCATTTATATAACTTTTTAATGGACCTTTTCAATTTAACGGCTATCTGTTTCAATCTCTGCAAATAATAAGAAAATGGCGCGAACAACTGCCAGTTGGGCTGTCAGACGAAACGTCAAAAATATTGCAGTCATTAAAATACCTGTATTCTCAGTGAAAATTTGCATCGTTCGACATTTTAACGTCAATAAAAGCTTTTGTAACTTATTTCGATAAGATTTTTTAAAGTTATCTGAGCTATTCTCACATTTTACGTCTAATTTTTTTAGAAACA